>JBBUKS010474588.1:0-17502 GCA_038050645.1 Hedychium gardnerianum
ATTTATAATCTGATTGTAAAATTATACCAAGTAAAACCAACTTTAATTGACCCCTCACTGTCGGGAACTGATTGTAAAATTATGGATATATAACTAGGAGCTCAGACGGTTTGAGTAATGCTTTGATTTGAATAACGAATAGAGGGGTATTTTAGGCAACGTGCATTTTGAGTATTCCTTTAATTGCCCTTTCTGGCCTAGGGCTTGGGTTTGGGGAAGCGGAAGGGGCGCCGCGATGGCGAACCGAACGGATCCGGCGGCGAAGAGCATCCACGGGACGAACCCCCAGAACCTGGTGGAGAAGATCCTTCGCTCCAAGATCTACCAGCACACCTACTGGAAGGAGCAGTGCTTCGGCCTCACCGCGGAGACGCTCGTCGACAAGGCCATGGAGCTCGACCACCTCGGCGGCACCTTCGGTGGTAGCCGGAAGCCAACCCCCTTCATGTGCCTCATCCTGAAGATGCTTCAGATCCAGCCCGACAAGGAGATCGTCGTCGAGTTCATCAAGAACGACGAATACAAGTAATCTATCCTCACACCCTGATTCTTTAGGTTGTTTCCTCTTTGTGCCTGCCTCTCTAGATTCTAACTTTACTTGGATTATTTGGTTAGGTATGTTCGAATTCTCGGGGCTTTCTACATGCGGCTTACAGGCACCGTCACGGATGTGTATCGCTATTTGGAGCCCCTCTATAACGATTATAGAAAACTTAGAATGAAGTCACCCGACGGAAGTAAGAGCCTTTAGCTAAAAGAATTAAATTTGATTGATTTAAATGAGCTTGTTGTTTAGATCTTCTAATGGGTTATACTATGCTTATATTGCTATTCATTGACGTCTGGTTTCAGAGTTTTCCTTGACTCATGTGGACGAAGTCATTGATGAGCTCCTTACAAAGGATTACTCCTGCGACGTTGCCCTCCCTCGTGTTCAGAAAAGGTTAATTCACAGATTAGTTCATTGTGTTTGCAATTTTAATGATTTAATAATTATTAGTTTAATTAACCTAAAACTTACCTATTTGACATGTATTGTGATCCCAAAGCAGTCTTATCAACCTATTAAATAAATGGGAGATTTGCATCTGTAAGCTAATTTTCCTTCCATGAGTCATGTTAACAACATCAATCTTCAAACAGAAGGATGGATAGATGGCTCCTTCTGTGGTCATCATTTCAGTTACTTTGAACCATTTTTTCCAATGGTTCCATTTTTATGTTCAAAATACTTAGTTGTTTTTGTAAAAGGTAATCATAATCACCATAATCAGACTTGTAGTAAGGTATTTTGCTGATAAAATTCTTTATGTGTGTGCATTTGGCTATTCTTTTCCATGATTGTAATTCATATGGGTTAAGTGGACATATCCATCTTTTTGGAAATTTTCATCAGACTGTAGGGTTTATCTGTCAGAATTTAGTTTAAATTTATCTATACTGCTAGGCTCCAATTCTGTCACTGTACTACTGAAGCAATTGAAGATTTTTGTGCAGATGGTGGATTGATGATTTACAATAGTACTACCTTATTTTCTTTGTTATTAATCTTGAGAATATCTAATTGATGGAAGATTGGTGCTTTCTGAGAAGATAGAACTGATGCTTTGATGGGTTTTCACTGTCGTCTGATGTTTTCATTTTGCTCTCTTTGGGTACTTACTATAATGGTTATATTTAGATGGAAAAAATAAATAGCCAACCACCATGTTTTTTTGTTGAAATCTAAAAATTATTTACTGGAAAATATTTGAATATAATCTGCACATTGGATCTTACAGTTTTTGCATGTTTCGGGTTCATTCTCTTCAATACCATCTCTCTCTCTCTCTCTGTAATTTGTAATAACCATATCTAACTGTTAATGTTCTGCTTTGTAAATGTGACATTCAGATGGACACTTGAAGCATGTGGCTTGCTTGAACCTAGAAGAAGTGCACTAGAAGATGATTTTGAAGAGGAAGAAGAAAAAGAGGAAGAGGATCAGGCTATGGAGCCTGTAGAGAATGGTGTCCATGAAAAGGCAAGCATTGTACAAGCTGTTTTGTTTTATTCTTAGTGACTCATATCATATCTCTTATTTTCCTCAATCTTTTGCTGTGGCTTCTCACAGAGTTATTATCGTGGACGTAGTCCTACACGGGAGAGGGACAGAGATAGAAAACGTGACAGACAACATAGGTACTATTTACTGCATAATATTTTCTGTTGTACTTCAATTCTTGACTATTTTTGGTGTATGGAGGTGGCAGCTTTATTCATATATATGCTCTTGATAGTTAATATTCTCTTGCAATTTTTATTGTGACATATTTGACTATATTTCCTTTCAATTTTGATGTCAGTGTTTGCTGAAACTTGTTATAGATTATATTTGCTATTCATATTGGTTTAGATGAGTGAATAAGCCTTCCATAATAACCTATGATCTACTATTTACAGTTTATGTAGTAAACTAGATAATGGTCGAAATGTGAAAGTTGAATTTCAATTTTAACTGAGCATCTGCTTCCATTACTAAATGCTTCGAATGAATAAAGAGACTCATTTTGTGAGCTATGTTTTTTCCCCCTTCTTTAGCTCTTGGAAGAAAATTCTTTCAATGGTAGTGGAAGCTTCCATCTTGCATTTGTTGCTCAACTAATCAAATATCATGGCATTGCACTTCAGTGCCATTGATTTACTGTCATGGCTTTAGATTCAGAGCCATTGCCAGAACAAGATGCTTCCTAAAGTGATTTGTAATGACTCTGCCAGGTTTCTCTGCACTGATAGTGTGCAGTGAGAAGTATGATGGGTCAAACAAGTATGTAAATCAGAAATTTTCGGAAAGTTATTCCCCTTTCATGTTGCAAGATTAAATCAAATCTATTTTGTCTGTTAACTTTTTGTTTCTTTAGGTCAATATGTTATATTCTTGGGCTAGAATTGTTTTTTTTACTTTCTCGAACCCTTTCACAGGTATCAAAGATTACAGACCAGGGAAAACAGTATTACTCTCTTGTGCAATTTTTATTTAGCTTCTCTTCAGTATTTGTTTGTACAATGTATCAATACCACCAACATGGTGGTGGATGCATAAGTCTCTGTCCTAGCCACTTAGTTGATCTCACAAAAAGTACCTTTTTTGCTGTGCACAATTTTGTTTTATAGAAATGTAAGTTTGTGCAATCTTTGCTCGTGTTAGCCCTGGTCAAACTAATATTTGGTAAAGCCTAATCACCTAGTCAAGATTTGCTATTGATAATGTTATCATCATTATTATTATGACTGTAACCATAGTCTTTATTTTGTAATCTAGTTATTTTATTGTCTCCACTACTATTAAACTGTGTAGTTTAGTTCTAAAATGATTGTTACATTCATACTCTCTATAAAGCTTCTTCTGATAGGATAATTGTTACTCTTGCATGGTCTTAGAGCTGTTTTAAAATAATTTTTTACAATATAGGCCTGGTACTCATGGACAATATATGACAGTGGTTTTGTTTATTCTGGGTTATTTTATGTTCACAAGTATAATGCATGATGTCTTATTTTTCAACAGGGACAGGGATTACGATCGAGATTATGGTAGAGGACGTGAAAGAGATCGTGATCGTGAAAGAGACCGAGATAGAGACAGAGATAGAGAAAGGGAAAGGGACCGAGACCGTCACCGAGTAAGAGACGACAAGGACTATGGTCGTGACAGAGACCGTGAACGGGAACGGGAAAGGGAAGGCCGCGATCGAGAAAGAAGAGATAGGGACCGTGGAAGGCGTAGGAGCCGCTCGAGGAGCCGAAGCAGAGACCGACGTGACAGGGATCTTGAAGAAGGTGACTATCGGAAGAGGCGTGCCCGAGGCAGTGTCAGTCCTCGCAGACGGCAAGTGGATGATGACAACCCTAGGGAGGAGCCCAAGAAGAAAAAGGAAAAGAAGGAGAAGAAAAGTGACGGAACTGATCACCCAGATCCAGAAATTGCTGAAGCTAATAGATTACGAGCTTCTCTTGGGTTGAAACCACTCAAGTAACCTACCATTTCTTGTTCGTCGAAATCGCTGGGGTCAGTATCATGAAGCAATCGATGTGTGCTATTAGTAAACCTACTACTGCAGCAATAGATGTGTGCGAATGCCTGTGTTGGATCTCTCATCTTTATATTATTTGCTTTGCAAGGATTAACTGGCCTCAATAGAAGATATTTATGTAGATATATGCTTCAGCTTCATCTTTTCATATACTGTGTTCAGCGAAGCAATTGTACCTTTATTAAATTCAGTCAGATCCCAGAGCAACTGAATTGTGAGCTGAATCGGTCCTTTTGTTAAGACCCAATTTGTCATCGGATTCGTGCAAAATATATATATACTTTTATTTTAGCAAATATGATTTTGCATCGATATAAAAGACGTATAAAAGCAATGGGAACATGTTTGATGATGTATAATTATGTTTGTGGCGTAAATTATACAAAAATATCAACAGTAGTACTCAGGTGTTATGCGAGCAAGATAAAAAAATGTTTAAAGCATTGATTATATGTTTATTGAGTTACGATCTTATCTTTTCCAAAACTGAATTCATCAGCCATCAGAAATCTCTACCTTATAAGCAAAATGCGATTCTTTGTATAGAGATATTCTTTGGGACTTTTGATCTCCGCCTCTCTACGGCGACCGCATGGGAACTGGTGACGACTTATCGCTGTTAGATTATTATTTTGCTCGAATGTTATTCTTCTGGTATTGCTGTTAGTAGTCTAGTCAAATTGATCCCTTATTAGACACGCTTCATCGATCTATTATTTAGGTTTTAATGTTTACTTGTCCGATTGTCTTAGTCTGCTGATCCATACGCTCTTGAAATCTGTTCTTTTCTTTATATCGTCTTGTGTGGATATTTAAAATCACAAAAAAGTCGTGATTTTGCTTTTATTACGCATGCTTTCTCATTTATCTTAATGCTTTCTTCTTTCGCTTGCGCCACTGTATTTGTGGGCGATGGAAAGCCTACTGACCGAGAAAGGGGTGCGAGACAACAGGACTGTGGAAATTGCATAGGGCAAGCTGTGAGGAAGAGAGAAATCTGCTACTCAAATCGTCCCCTAGTTAACCTCTAAAAGTAGGAGTGGTGAAATTGCACACTCGAAGTTTAAGTTATATGATCAAGTTATTAGACCTCGTCAGTGGAAATGCTTTCTCCATGCTTGAAACAATTACTTAGACAGAAACATCAAGGGCTTCTGTAGGTCATGATTGTCAATTTCACATATGAACTAAAAGAAAGAGGACAACTCAAAATGTCACTTTCATATTGCTAGGAATATGTAGTCTGCATCATTTTGAGACTCTGAGCAGAGCTTCTTATGAATATTGCATGAACATACAAATCTTTCGTATTCTAAGATTGCGCCATCTTGTGATGAATGTGTAGTCTAATCATGCAAGTTTCAAGAACTTTACTTTGGACGTATGTGCCATATGCATATCACTGTCAAATTTGTTTTATGCTTGGAATCAAATATCAGAACTCATGATTATATTCCACGAACATGATGTGAATTACATTATAGAAAAAGGTTTCTTTTGTTTATATTCCATATATTTTGAATGCACGCCATTGTTGATTAATGAATTGTGAATTTGAGTTTAATTTTAATTTATCAGGTCAAGAGGTTCATTGGTATCATATGAAATATATTTAGACCAATTATGTTGTTTTCACTATGTTAAACTAAAGTCTTTATTAATTGAAAATGTCTTTGGATGGCTTATGACTGAATATAACATAGTGATACAAAAGATATATAACTAACAAAATGAATAGAATAGGTGGATTGCTTCGCAGTTAGTCGTCAAGTATGAGATGGAAGTGAAGCATTTTTCTTGGCTCACTATACCATAAAATATATAATTTGGTGCTTGATAGTGAAACCTATAGTATTGCTATAGCTAAGACTTTTGTTTGGTTGCTTCAGCAAGCATAACTTCTTGTTTTGACTGATATTGGTTTTGTGTGCATCGGAAGTTTTCAAGGTGAGGCAATATTCCTTTCTTTTGTGTTATTTTTATAGGAGGGTAGACAATATTCTTAATTAGTCAAATCCGAATTTTGAGTTTAATATAGTTGTGAATAGACCATCTATTTTGTTTCTATGTCAAGCTATGCCTGATGGGTTTAGTTGCTTTGTGACTGTGCGGGCTAGGTACGTTGGACAAAAAATTATATTTTTTTAAAAAATAATAAAATTTAAAAATAAAAAATAGAAGAATTTATAAAATTATAAAAAATCAAAAATAGAAAAGAAAAAATAAAATAAAGAAAAAATATTAAAAAACATAAGAATAGATAAAAATTCAAAAATATAAAAAATTAAAAAATTAAAAAAGTTATAAATTTTATTAGAAAATGTGAGTTGACAGATGAAGATGAGGAATGAGGGGACTTGAGTTAGAGAATGAGAATGAGCGAATAGTTATTTAGATGAGGAATAAGTGTGAAAAAAAGATGTATTTATAGGGAAATTTTAGTTTTTAAATTTTTTTTAAGGTATCCTAAACTAGTATTATTTTTTTTAAAAAAAAGAAGGATAGTGGTATTTTGGTCATTTTTTTTAGTATTTTTAGTCGTTGGAATATCACGCAAGACATATTAGATACATGTGTGATGCCTAGCTTGAGTTTGAGTTGTGCTATACCTAATGTCCATGTCAAATTCCTACCGTGCAACCCGACTTGAGTTCTAGGCCAAGCCCGACACAATAGAGTCATGGCTAGACTATGCCAAGCCGAGCTGAATTGTGGGCGGCCCGCCCACTTTACCCCCACTAGTTTAATATATTCATGTTGACTATACAATCACAGTATCATTATTAGCTGTATATTGCATAAGAATGGGAGGAATATGAAAAATAGGGTAGCATGTCTTCTTAATGTGTTTTTGCTTACTGCACACACTACTTCCTGAAATGTATCAAATAAAGAACTCATGGGGTGCATCATTTTCTTTGCAGGATCCTGGATTGATTACTCAGGCATATTCTTCAGGTTGGAAGAACATGAGATCAAGGTTCTCACCAGGTAATTTTATCAAGCGAGCATGTGTGAACCTTCAATATTTGTAGTATATTCTATTACTGTAAGTTTCAGTTCAAGAAAATGGAGATGACACAACTTTACATGTTCATGAACAACAAATGCATAGCTCAATTCAGTTCAAGTGATTTGACACTTTTATTAGAAACTGAATCTAAGGAAATTATACGCATTAAACTACTTCAACATCTGACAATTTGAAGAGGAACAGATGACTAACCAAACCTTGTGAGGCAATGACTCAGTTATCTGTCTCAGAGAGGAAGAATGTATGACTCCATGCTGTTCTCGCCCAACCAATTGTCTGATATTCCCTTGTTAAATAACCAACTATCATCAAAAGACACAGGAGAATAAGCACTTCCCCAAATTCTTTGGTCTTTCTCCAAGTCATCAATGTCTAGAACACAACTTGAGCCGATCTGCTCCATATCCAAACCCATCAATTGGTCAAATGTATAACTATCTTCAAGTGGGAAGAAAGAAGCATCAATCCATGCTTCTTTGTACTCCCTTATGCTAGTTCTGTTGTCATGCTCCTTACATGCAGATGACTCATTGAAGACAGTTGGACACTCAAATTCTAAACTTCCAATCTCCTTTTTACTCTTGCACTTCTGATCTCCCTCTCCATATGAATGCACAGATTCAACTGAGGGAACCTTTAGCTTCTTCTTCTTCAGGACTGTGTTCCAGTAATTCTTGATTTCGTTGTCTGTTCGACCGGGTAATCTTCCAGCTATCAGAGACCACCTGCAAGTTTAGCACAAGCAAACATCAGTATCGAATCAAAACTCTTCATCATTCTGAACAAGGAATTTAAACAACCTGTTTCCTAAAAGATTATGGAGCCTGATGATAAGATCCTCTTCTTCTTTGGATATGTTTCCCCTCTTGATGTCTGGCCGTAGATAATTCAGCCAGCGTAGCCGGCAACTCCTCGGGCATCGATTTAGGCCTAAAGCAACACCCAACTGAGCTTAATTACTTGGCAAGTCTCTAGCTGGTAAGAAACTTATTGCAGGAGTGAACTTTTATTTCAAGTGTTTACAAATAAAGTGTGACAAGCTTTTATTTGACCTGTTCTTTTGGGAACCCTCCCCCACCTTCCTTCTCCATGAGTTCGGACATGCTCTGTTAGGATCTTGTCTTCAGCAGCGCTCCAGGACACTTTGTTAAAACCTTGCTTGGGGTTTTTGGTGCCCATGTTTGAAGGAGACTGAACTGACCTCTGAATTCTGATCAATCTGAGTACACACACTCTGAGTAGTTACTAAGCATTCTTATAGAGCAGCATGCAAATGCATATCAAGTGCCCTACATATTTAAGGGGGGACCTCATTCAGAGGTATATATGATGGCTGATAAGAATTGTGTGACCCGTGCATGATGTGGACCTGGCTACTGTGCTAAATAAAATAAGAGCACCTTTAGAGGCGGCTACTTCAATAGAAAAATCATCACCCCGTTCAACATCACAAAGGTTGATATTATATATGAGTGTTAGGTCACCATAATGCTCCACATAATGAGATGGATCATAATCACCACCATGTGCCTACTTCATTGCTTTGCACCTGCCATTCTCACTGGTTCTTCAATGCTAATGTCACTGCTAAATGAAGAGATCATTTTCTTTTAAACAAAGAGATAATGATCTAATATTCTCTCTTCTGGAGTAATATATATGTCGGGCAATCTATCAGAACAGTAAGATGGTAACAATTCCAGAGCTAACAAAGAGTTTGGCACGTGCATTATACTACTTCTCTGTAGCTGTTGTCATCAAGCTTCAAGTCCCCAATTGATACTCCTTTTGCAAAAGTGATAACAAGAAATTGCTTTTGCTCAAAGAGAGAGAGGAAGTCTTGCCATTCTCCGTAGCAATATCTTTAAGATACAGCTCTGTTTTTCTGAACCCTGTTCTATTCATTCTCATCATCTTCTCTACCTGTCCATCTCATTGCATTATGTTGCAATAGTGAATAAATTGCAAAAGCATAAACTTAGGAAAACTTTTGGATGTATTGGTAGTAGGACTCAACTTTACGTCACATTCAACTCAATGCCATATTCATGTACACATCATTAGCTAGTATTTCTTGAGACTCAAATGAGTTAATTGTACTGTCTTTTCTTTTTTCGCATGCTTCATTTCAAGTTGGAACTCATTTTCCTACGTATATGTAACAATCAAGAATCTTTTTGGATTTTTTTACTTTGATGGTCGGTGAAAAATTTTCGTGGGGTCAGACCAGTCACTCCAGAATTAATCGGCGTAAATTGAATATATGGTACCCACTAAAAAAACAAAATCTTTCTCGATCACTATTTTATGCTGGAAGGATTCCCTGAACATAGCAGGTGGAGTTTTCCACCATGGTCTTGGACTTTGTCTGACATATTAGTTAATTTTAAGTTTAAATAAATCTATTGCAAACATTTCACATGCTTTTATTTTTTATTGAATCATCACAAAAAAGGAATCAATTTGATTTTTTTATTTTTAACTTCTATACAGTTGGTAAGGTTCAATCAACATATCTGTCAAACAAAGTGATATTCTTCTCTCTTTTATATTGTTGCCACTTATCCCCTCTTTGATGAGCTAATTGTCAATCTTAGTGATTACAGTAGGGATGCAGTCTTTAGCCTTGTTGCTTTGAGCAAGCTACAGTTTGAAAGCCTCAGCTTCCTTGATGACACTCCATATTCAGTACTCTTCTTGCTCTTGCTGGTTTTAGGCAATTAATTTTTCTAGAATTCTTTTGACATGCCATCGTTTGTGATTTTCAATACTTCATGAGATTCTTTAGTGATCAGATATGATAGTTTTATTTTATATTTTGATCAATTGAAAAAGTATTTCAAACCTTTCAAAATGTACTTGTTTTTGACAAATTTATTTACAAAAGCATGTGCATGCAACATTTTTTTGCCAATTCTTCTTGAACTTTGTACCTGTAATCACTGGCCAGGCAGGTTTTATATATATATATAATTTTATTAATCTATACATTTCATTTTCTATAATCATAAACACTTATTAAGATAATCATTTATACATCATTAATCAAAATATATGTGATGATAATGAATAATCAAAATTATATCATCTCGACAGATACACATGATTATACAGGATAAAATGTATAAACTATCAAAGTCCTATATATACATGATATATCGTGCGATATATAACTTCACACACCACTTCAATACATAATATTTTTTATTTTTTTTAATTCGGAATTAAATGATATTTTATTTTTAAATTTTAGATTATAATATTTAAGTTAAGAAAAGTAAAAAAAAATTTAGATGCATATGATATAAACGACATAAAGTAGATGATATATCAAAATTCTCTATATAAAAATAATATGTTGTCTGATTTTTATATTCGATTTTCATGTTCGATTGTGAGAGAAATGATGTAGACAAAAAATAATTACAGATGATGCTCGTAAGACGTGGACCATGAGATACATAGTTATGAAAATCCTTGGAATTTTAAAATAGTAAAATATAATTTTATAATTCAGCAAAAAATAAAAATTTCAATTTAGCAAACAACCTCCTAAAGCTGAGAAAATGAAACAAATTGTCGCCAAATTGAAAATTGGGTTAAATTCAGGGGCAAATCATAAAATGCCTTCTCCTTATTCTGCTATCCGCATCACCCCGTTGCCTACCCCGCTACAGACAACAGCTAGGGTTTTGCTCGTCGATTGCTTCTCGCTCCTCGTCATCATGAGCCGATCGGGCCAACCTCCGTATCTTAAGAAGTGAGTTGATCGTCTTTGCTTTCGTAGATTTTCTATTTCTTCGCTTCTTTCCAATCTTTTCTTCATTTCGAGTCTAAGTTTGATTCTAACTACCGATACCCGCGTTGCTTCTTCAGGTACATGGACTTCAAAGTGAGTTCTTTTATGGCATAATACTCTGGTTTTAGTTCTATAAAGCTATTTTCTTACGAGAAATCATAACTTTTGGGATTTGATTTCATGGCGTTTTTACGAGATTTCGTACTCTCGAGTTGCTCTTGTTAAACGACTAGTTCAAACAGTTCGTTTATAGACATATTACTGCTGGAAAGTAATATTTTTGACAGTCTATATGGATGAACAACTAGGAGATAGGAGAAGCACTATAACCTTGTTTCTGGTTTTGAGCATCCACTCAAGTAGAAAGTAGATACCGAACAACTTCTTGCTTATTTTGGTCATTAAACATTTCATACGAGTGCTTGATTGTATCAATATGCTTACAGTTGTCTTTATTTACTATATGCTTAGAATAGGTCAACTCAACTGCTTTTACTGTGTCATTGAGTTTTGAGTCACATTTTGATGATAAAAAATCCGGCTATTGTTTTGCAGTTACTCTGCATGACAAAGCATGATTATCCTCGTACCAAATGTATGTCCTCTCTTGTTAATGTTGCCCGTAGTTGTTGCTCATGTAAAATGCTAGTCATATTTGGTCTTGTGGTTCTAGTTGGTCTCATAGCTAGATATCTTCATAGGCAGATAAAGTGAGATTGCCATTATTTTGTTTTGTTTTTATCATGGATACCTAAAGGATTATGATTTCTTTTCAATATTTATATGGGTTTTGACTCATCTAGCCATTCAAATGAGAATAGTTGAGTGTTTGCCAACATTAAATTAGAAATGAAATGCATGGGAGAAGTCCGGGATGCATCTGTTAATAAATGGTTTAAATGATTGGATAAAATGGACATGAGAAACCTAATATTTTGAGAAATTCCTGATGTGTTAGATGCATCAAGATAAAATGTATTTGTTAGTAAGAATGCCATGAATAATAGTGCCAATAGAAGCAAAACCATATAGTTTATGTATTATAACAATGAAAAATACCTATGACACTGAAGAAAAAAGAATCATAGCATCTTAGGTTAGGTACAATATAAATGTACAAGCAATGATAAATGTCCTACGATTTTAGAATATGGTAGTGTAACTTTTTTTGTATCAACAAAAAAGAAGTTATGAATGATGATGATACTCTTTTTAATTTCATAAAGGAATTGACAGACAACAACAACAACAACCAAATGCTATCCCACTTGGTGGGATTGGCTATATGGATCCTCTTACACCATTGAGCTCTATCCCCCTACTATGTCATCATCGATATTTAAATAAATTTTGTCATGCTTTATCGTTGTTAATTAAGTCTTCTTTGATCTTCTTCTTCTTCGTTTAATGTGCGTATTTATTATAGTTTCACATCGCTTAAGTGAAGCATTTATTGGTTGTTTAAGTACATGTCTGTACCATCTTAAACGTGTCTTTCAGAGTTTTCCATTAATAGGAACAATCCCGACTTTCTTTCTAATGTTCTCATTTTTTATCCTATCTATGCTCGTATATCCACATATTCATCTTAACATCCTCATCCCATCTTTTGCTCGTGTGTTCAAGTCATAGCCCAACATTCAGCTCCATATAACATAGCTGTTATTTTGTAGAACTTCCCTTTATGTTTTAGAGATACTTTACAAGATTACAAAGAACACCTGACGTTCTCCTCCATTTCAACCATCTCACTTATATTCTATATAAGACATTTCTCAGTCTCTCTATCCTTTTACAAAAATGATCCTAGATATTTAATGCTCTAAGTTACAAGTAACTTGTTATCTCGTATTTTAACAATTGTCAAACTACGTCTAATATTGTTAAATTTATAATTTTATATATTTTTGTTTTTATTCTACTAAGTTTAAAACCTTTCACTTCCAATGTTTTCCGTCAATATTTGAGCTTATTATTTACTCTTTCATATGTCTTGTTTACCAAAACAATATCATCTGCAAACATGCACCATGGTAATGTATTTTGGATGTGTTCCGGGAGTTCATTTATAATTAGTGTAAAAAGATGAAACAAGAATCTTCACTATTGTCATTATATTTTCATACATATCCTTAATTATTTCAATATATGCTATGCATTTCTAGAATTCTCCACATAATTTTTCTCGGGACTTTGTCAAGTTTTTTTAGATCGACGAATATCATGTTTTTGCTTCTTTTCTTGATATTTTTCAATTAACTGTTTAAGAAGATGTATAATTTCTATTGTCGACCTTCCAAATAGTAATCCAAATTGATTTTTGATTATCGTGGTATTTTTCGTTAGTCTTTTTTCTGTACTATTTCCTAAAGTTTCATAGTATGACTCCTTAGTTTAATGCCCATATAATTTATACAATTTTGTACGTCTCCTTTATTTTTATATAGGGGACTAGAGGACTTATCCTCCAACGAATAACTTCATAAGCCAAATATTCTGTTTTCATAGGCACTTCCATATGTAAATGCTGAAGTGTTGGAAGGTGCAGCAGATTTCCTCATTCACAAATTGTAAGACTGAATTGACACGTGAAACTTGTTTATCTGAATTGGGTAGTGGATAGCAAATTTCTAATGATATATTGTATTACACAATTTCCTGGAGTGAAGATTGAAGTGGGAAGGTGATCTATCTCAAAATTTCTGAAAAATTGTGTCAACAATATGACTATTTAGCATGTGTATTAAATAGACTAATTGCAAATAATATTATTCTTTTTAGGCTGTTCCCTACTGTAGCATGACATTTGTGATGCACTGTTATAATCCTCAGTAGTCTCATTCTTCGCTTTATCTATCAAGAATGCATTGATATCACTCAACTTGGAACTCCTGTTTCAGTAAAACTGAATGCAAATCGACCAATTTATGAACCTTGTCATTGAAAACACAGTGGACATGAATGGCAATGAGAAGAATGACATTGGCATGTTGGTGAGTTCCTCTGACGAAAATTATTCTGTTGGATTTTTGAGCCATGCCCTGTTCAAAGATATCGGAAATCCTTTTGTAGGTTATTCGAGGAAACAGCGTGGTGATGATTGAAGCTTTGGAGCCTGTCGCCAGAACATAATTCTTCATCTTTGCCCTCCTCGGTGATGCTGGTGGCTATATTACTGACGAAATCTTATAAATCTGATGGGAACTATTAGTATGCGATATGTTTTACAATTGTCCAAAACCTGGTTAAGAAAGTATGACATTGTTTTCTCTTCAAATCTTTTAAGTTTGTATGAAGCTCATATTAATCATTGATCACTTTGTATTTTCGTATCCGCATCGTGAGTGTTTTTTTTCTTCTCGTTTCATAAAATATTGAATCCATGCTTAAGATTGGAAATGCTTTTAGGCAAATTGAATTTTCAATGTTTCTTCAGAAGTGTTATGATCAAATTAAGAGTCTTTTTGTTTCAGCGCAGTCCGAAGTTAAATCAATTTGTGGTTAAATTTTAAAAGAACTTAAGTTTTTCTTTTTAGATTTTGGTTTTAAAAAAGTTTATTAATGATTGTTGACTTTAAGAAATTATTGAAATTATTAAGTTTAAAGGTTAGTCTTTAAGTAAAATTATTATCGTGCGAAAAATAATGATTAAATTGTGTATAATAGATTTATTATCGTGCACGGGTGCTTACGATGAATTTGTTGAGGTTATTGAATTTTTAAAATAATCTTGAATTTATGAAAGATTTGAAAGTCAGTTTGTAATTTGATGTTTTGGTAATACATAATTGCCACAAAATGGTTTTCGAATCAGATTGCAATTTGATATTATGCTAATACATAATAACTGTAAATTGATTTATAAAAAGACCTTGACTTTTATACGAATTACATTTCGAAAGACGTTTTTTTGGATTTCGTAATCGAATCTACAGGGTAAAACAGTAATTTAAAAACCATAGGGACATTTTAAAAAGGATCACAAACTGTGGTGCGAAATGAAATTTATACGAAATAACGGTTCTGATTCATTAGGATACCGCATTTCATTCATCTGACGGTTCTGTTTTTCTTTAGGTCCCATCATCTACTTGGACCGTCTATCTTATTGTTGACGCTTTTGGACCGTTCGATCCTACCGCCCAACTTCTATTTAATACCATCTCTCCCCATTGCTAGGGTTCGATTTCCAGACGAGCGAAGCATCCATCGAAGGGAGTACGCGCGGCGCGAGTGCGATAGCCATGGCGACCCAAATGAGTAAGAAGCGAAAGGTTGGCCCTTCTCCAATCTGAATGTTCTTTTTTTCGCCACTTCGTTTCGGTCCTTCACTCTTAAATCGCTTGTTTTGGTGGATTCTCTATCGTCGTACAGTTCGTAGCGGACGGAGTGTTCTTTGCCGAGTTGAACGAGGTTCTGACGAGAGAACTCGCGGAGGATGGCTATTCTGGTGTCGAGGTTAGGGTTACGCCCATGCGAACAGAGATCATTATCCGGGCGACCCGCACTCAGAACGTCCTTGGTGAGTTGTCTTCCTGATTTTGGAGTTTGTTCCGGTTTATAGATGAGGCAATTTTTGATTGCCTCTTGATTGGTGCTTCAGGTGAGAAGGGCAGAAGAATTAGGGAGTTGACATCGGTGGTCCAGAAAAGATTCAAATTTCCTGAGAACGGCGTCGAGCTCTACGCAGAGAAGGTGAACAATAGGGGGCTCTGTGCCATTGCTCAAGCTGAATCACTGCGTTACAAACTTCTTGGCGGCCTCGCTGTTCGCAGGTTGGTATTTGATTTGACGTTTGTTTCCAATCCACGTTTGACGATGGTATTATTTTTGTTGTTCCTCTATTCTACATTGTGTGCCTAATTAGACTTCAAGATTTTATTATTATGGGAAATTCTAGTCCAAAGCCATTACCTCTTCCTGAGAGTTTGTCCAAGCTATTCACGTTTATATTCAGTCTAAGCGAATCCATTCACCCTAGGTTATTTAGGTTGCAATTAAATGTTGTTTCTTTTGTGTAAACCACAAGGTACTATTTTTTTAAACACTTAATTTTTTTTTTTTTTGATATGTGTCTGTATGCTTTTAAATGTCCATAGAAAACTCTCTTGTATCATCTCTAAAGAGATGGCTACTTAGTCCCAATTTAGTATCAGAAGGTGACAATTTTGAAATTACTGCTTATGATATCATGTTGTGAAGGCCTTGATCTCATTATTGAAGCTCCTGGCAACATGTCCATGGATCTACAAAGTAATCAAACGTTGTTTCAATTTCTCCTATAATCATATTTTGTGTACTTTGTAAATTGTTTGATGTCCTGATTTTTTTTTTCCAGTTTGAGTAAGAAATTGCTTTTATCTTAGTTTGGTTTTGTTTGGTAATGTTTGTCATCGTTACAGCAAATAGGTTGTTTTGTGCCAACTTTGTGTCGGAAGATGACAACATTGATATTGCCATTGATGCATATGTAGTCATGCTATCTCTTGATCTCATGACTAAAGCAATTGGCAACATATTAATGCTTCATTATGTATTGAATATTTTTTTGTACTTCTATAAACATATGTTGACTTTCCAACTAGTTTGCCATCTTGGATGTTTTTACCTTTTGTTAAACTTGGTCTTTTCTTAGCTTCTATCTGCTTTCCATATAATGCAAATAATTTATTTCTTGTTATAGGAATCATTTATTATGAAACATTTAATATGATTCACTTAGCAAAAAAGTAGTTTGTACTTGATTAAGCAGATAGTATTTTTTATGTAGGATTGTGTATTTTAAGAATTATTTTTATGATTATCTTTTACACTTCCTATGTCACTGTTTGAGTATTCACATCTCATGATTTACATGATTTGTTCTTGATTTTTTTGGTACTTCAATTTTATGATTTATCATTCTTATATTAGTTTTTATGACTTGATCTCTAGTTATACATCAATCAGATCCTGTTCCCTGTATATCTACTGATCTAGTTCTGAAGTATTCCTTGTTATGTCATTCGGCAATACATTCTTTGATAACTTAGAAAGTTAGAATTTAGTAAGACTGCTAGTAGTGCATTGCTTGTATTTTAGGCAACATACGTGGTTCTTCTAGTTGGTTTCTTGTCCAATAATATTTCTGTATCCTCTGAAGAGCTGATTCATGGTACGACTTCTGCTGTTAATCCTGTTGAGACTTCATTTAGTTCTTTCGCCTTGCCTATGCTGGTTTCAGAGGCAGTTGAATCCGTCTCTTTTTCTAGTTGCTAAATAATTTTTAGTCAATATTTTTCACCGCTCTTTCAAAAATTGGTGTATCTCATTGAAAATCTTTTAGAATAAAAGTAATGTGTTATTCACTTGTGCTTTCTTTCAGGGCCTGTTATGGCGTCTTGAGGTTTGTCATGGAGAGTGGTGCAAAGGGATGTGAGGTACACAAATTTATTTTAGAGATCCATTGACCTTTCAATGAATGTGGTATTTTGATCCCTGTTTTTCTTTCAGGTAATAGTAAGTGGAAAGCTCAGGGCCCAGCGAGCTAAATCCATGAAGTTCAAGGATGGATACATGATTTCTTCTGGTCAGCCAGTAAAGGAATACATTGACTC
>JBBUKS010474632.1:0-17488 GCA_038050645.1 Hedychium gardnerianum
TACTAGCCAGGATTTGACCCCTAGACCTCATTATGGCAACACCTCATGCACTAGCCAACAGCTCATCCCGTGGGGACAAATTATATTCGATACATCTTTTCAGGGAAAGTAGATTGAAACGAAGGCACTTGTCACGTATGGGTTCGAATTTCGATGCGACCTTCATGTTGTTTAAGTGGGATTAGATTGGAGAAAGTGATGAAAGTACAACATGTTAAGGAAGCTTAAAGCGAGATTATGACCCTTAAAAAGAAAGAAGAAAGATGAAAATGTATATCAATACTTTTGACCCATCTAGATAATCACTCAAAAATGAAGAAAATCTTTTCATAGACTTATTATTCATGATAAAATTAGCAAACTTCAAGAAACAAACAAATCTTTGTATACAAATTTATTTTTAAATTTTATTGTACATAAACCTACTAATGCTATTTTAGTATTTTCAGTATATAAATATAAAATAATTTTTAATAGTAATTTTCTAAGGTGTAAATAATCAGCGGAGTTAGACGAGTTCAAACTTCAAACCTAACTTTCATATATTTCCAAAAAAAAAAAATGATATAGAAAACAACATTACATAATATAACACGTTGATAAAATGTTTGTAATAGTCAACGTCTAGCCACGAAATGATCAAAAAGTTTGATATTAAATATCTAATGTGATAATATAATTTTTATCCACAATTTTCAATGTTTATCCTCGTTAAGTGTTGCTTTCAAATACTCATGGATATCAGGAGTTCACACATGGAAATTAAAGTTTCTTGAATTATTGCAATCCACATTAGCAACTTTTTTGCCTTAGAATTTGCGTCTTGATCAAATCATTAAATTTATATAATATTTAATATATATAAATATAAGCAAAAAAAACAAAAAAACTACAAAATGCTTGATGTATATTAAGTAGGCAATCCCTACAAGTAACGCTTTCCATGAAAGTCATGGTCAAATAGGATGAACTAACTTTGTGGTTAAAGACATAAGTTGGAAAATAAATATGCAAAAAAACCTAAAGCATATGTAAAGAAAAGTCCAACACTACGATGTACAAAAGTCAACGACGTACAAGTATCCCTTTTACGTGGCGCAATTACTTTGACTTTTCATTATTATTATATTTTAGATGGAATACAAAGTGTATCAAAGTCAAAGCAAGTAGCTTTCCTCGTGTGTTGTGTTACGTTATGAGACTCATAATTCCCAGTCGAACTATTCACATCATCTAGGAAGAATTTATACTTGAGAGAGTAAAATACTTGAGTGTAGGCCCTACGCAAAGTCAAGAGGAGAAGCGTTGACTAAGAATAGAACCAAAGTGAAGTTATTTTCAAACACCGGAATATCAAATATACTCTGAAAAAAGTTAATCACAACTTTTTATCTTTCTTAAAGTTCTAAATTTACATTTAATAAATGGGGAAAATAATTTTTTTTAATATTTCAGTTCAACTTTATCCTGTATGATCTATCGTAAAAAAAAATGATTATGAATAATGTTAGAATTTAGATTGACTTAATCCGATGAAAATAAAACTGATATTAATCAAATTGGGCTACACAATATTATATATTGGTAATGGGCTAAAAGCCCAAACTAAGGCCCAATTGCAGCCCATTTCTTACGTATTATTTTTTCCTACCGAAGAAAAGAGAGGGAAATTTCTTTAAAAAATAAATGCTGACCACTTAAATCACTTAAGTCAGGGGTGAAAAAAATGGAAAACACAATACAGAGCGATTGTTGATTGAGTTTTTGGGTAGTAAAAATCGATGAAATCTAACAGAGCAGTGTGATAAATGGCAGCAATAATTGATCTCAAAAAGTGTGAAGCTCAAGAGTTGAAAATAAGTACCCATTCAATATTTTGTCCCCAAAATTGTCCTCTACTTTTCCTTTGTTAAAGTCTTCATAATAACTTTTGGAGCATAAAAATGAATTATTCAAACCCGCAATGCATCTAAAATTTAAAGGTTGAAAATCCTCTTACTAATTCGATATAAAACATCCAGTCTAAGTAAAACGTATAATACTTGAGATAAAAAAAGACATAAGTATATAAGTAGGTATGCTATTTTATTGATCATTGCTGATATAGAATATAACTAAACCATGAATTACAAAAGAAAAACAATAACCCAGAAATGAGAGTGAATTAAAAGTATATTAATAAACAAAATAGACGAACCATATCTGAATTAAATAAAAATAAAGAAAATTAAAATTGTGAAATGAGAGTAATTTTTCAATAATCAATGTAAAATATTGACTTATTTTTGCACCTAACAGTGCAATTTATTATTTTCATTTAACTCATCAGTTATAATTTAAAAAATATATTGTAATTTATGAGTTCTACAAATATTTTTTAATTAGAAAACAAAATAAAATATAATTTATTAAGAGCCAGCAAACGATGGATAGAACATATCACAATTTTACTACAGTCACTAAAAACTATCAAGTCATCAAAAAGAGAGAAAAAACATGAACATTGTTGAAAGCATCAATAAAAAATGTGAACAATCATTTCTGAAAAAAAAAAAGAATGCTTCGCGTGGCACAAAATGTATTTTTAATGGTCAGAAAACGAGGAAAGTGAAATTTACTCGTCGTTTTTCCGTATCGCAATGAAATCGATCTCGATCCCTTCAAGGACAAGAAAGATTCGCAGTGTTTTAAACGAGCAACGCAAAGCGAAGACGACCACATGCATTGCACGGCGTGGAGTGTTCTTACTGCACCAGCGTGATCCTCAGCCCTCGTCCCATTCAGGTTCAATGCACTACCCGCATTACTTGTCGTCCCATGGCCTCCCAAATATAATTAATGCTGATACCCCATTAATTATAATTATTGTAGAAGCACGTAATAATCCAGCAAATATGAATGCATTAAAGAAAAATAAGGGTAATTTGATAATAAAAGTGTTCTTAAGTGAAAATAACACTCTTATTCTCAAACGATGCTTGCCCGGAAGGGTAATTTGATAATAAAAGCGCCATTTTTATAAAATAAAATAAAATGGATCACCTTTGAATTTGAGTAAAAAAAACACGACTTTTTATTTTTTGCCAATAAAAATAAAATGGAGAATTAATTACCTCATCAAACGGCGCATAGGCATCTCCCTGCGAAGACCTCGCTTTCTCGGATATGAAACTCGTAAAAAAACCTTCCTTTAATGAAAGGTGGGACCCGCCTTTGTGTATATATAGGAGGAAAGAATCTCCGATTTGGTGAAGTTGGACGGGGTGGGACTAAAAATGGCGGTGGAGCAGAGAAGAAAAAGAAGGGACGCCGAAGCGGAGCTTAACCTGCCGCCGGGATTCAGATTCCACCCCACCGACGACGAGCTCATCCTCCACTACCTCTGCCTCAAGGTCGCCTCGAAGCGCCTCCCAGTCCCCATCATCGCCGAGGTCGATCTCTACAAGTTCGACCCCTGGGAACTACCAGGTGCTCATCAATCCATCTGATCAAGATTCGATTTTTAGTTCATTCCAACTTACCAATTACTCGGCGTTTTGCGTTGCAGAAATGGCGTTGTTCGGGGAGAAGGAGTGGTACTTCTTCACTCCCCGCGATCGGAAGTACCCAAATGGCTCGCGGCCGAACCGGGCCGCCGGGAAGGGATACTGGAAGGCCACCGGCGCTGACAAGCCGATCTCCAAGAAGGGGTGCTGCCGGACAGTGGGGATCAAGAAAGCTCTCGTCTTTTACTCCGGCAAGGCGCCGCGAGGCGTCAAAACCGACTGGATCTTGCACGAGTACAGATTGGCCGACGCGGATCGCAGCCCCAAAAACGGAAGCCTCAAGGTATAGAAATTCACACCCTGCTTCAAAAAAAAAGAAGTGTTTTTTACATGTTAAATTCACGCTTTTGTTAAAAAAAAGGTGATTTTTTTTCATGTTTCTGTCGATGAACGCAGTTGGATGCCTGGGTTCTTTGCCGGTTGTACAACAAGAAGACCACCCGGGGGAAGATGCTGCAGCCGGAGGAGGAGACGTCGGCCGTGGACTCTGTGTACAGGACGCCGGAATCCGAGGTGGAGAACGACGCCCTGTTGCCGGATTATAATGGCCTGGCGTTTCCATCCGTTGCTTCGCAAGCTTTTGCTCCCCCAGTGGTCGAAAAGAGTTGTGTGAAGGAAGAAGACAATCGATGGTTCATGGACTTGGAGCTGGACGACTTGCAGAGTTCCTGCATGAGTTTTGGAGCATCACCTTTTTTGGATTTAATAAGCCAAGACTACTGCTTCCAATGCAATGCAACTCCAGTTCCGATCGCAGCCAAATCATTGCAATTCTGATTTCTGAAGAACAGGATAGTGCGGAGAAATATAGATCAAAGATCTAAACAGGGTTTTCTTCTTCGCTCACTTTTTCTTTGTTTTTTTCTTCACCTATTTAACGCATCATATACAAACGTTTGTCCAACTTAGTAATGAACCCTTGTTTTCTCTCGCATAAAATTACAACAATCGTTTGAAACAACTGTGTATTATTTAGAAAAATATTTAATTTTTCAATTTGTTAAGGGATTAAGGAGTCATGGGTCGATTGGATTGAAATAGTCTGTGTTTAGGGTTATAATAATAAGATTATAAAATCCGGGAAAGAATTGTTGAGGCTATATATATCTCCTCCACAATCACATCTTCAAGTAAATCAGTCGACTATAAATTAACTTTCTGATATATCTTTCTTCACATCATCTGATAATACGAAGACAATCGATATAAGACGCTCGAGATGACAACCTCGTCTGCATTAATGCGGGGCGCCTAACGGGCAACATTGTTGCCCGGATACCGGTAATCCAACGGGATTTGCCTTTCTGTTGATCCATCGGTCGAAGATGACTTCGATGCAGGGCGCCTAACGGGCAACATTGTTGCCCGGATACCGCGGGATTTGCCTTTCCGTTGATCCATCGGTCGAAGATGACTTCGCTGTCGCAGTCATCCATTATCCTTCCTTCAACATCTCCTTCACCCGCCTGGCTACTAGAAATGGTTCGCGCTCACCAACACAATTGCGGTTCAAGATATTCTCTTCCATGAAGGCAAACTCAGAAACAGACTTCAGCAAAAACAAAAGAAATTATTTATGCAAAAGAAAAAAAAATTCAATAGTTGTTTCTTAGATAAAATATACACTACAGACTTCAGCAAAAACAGTAAAACCTATGCCATCTATTCTGCAAGAAAAAACAGTTCTTTGATATGAAATCAACCAGACAGTTTTATTTTTTTTTGAAAATTATGTCCTGCATAATCTCTAGAAAGCTCAAGCAACAAGATGGCCACCAACATGTTTATCGCCCATCAATTAATCTATTGTCGAACTTGTAAGTTTTAGTAGGCTTGTGGTCAATGACGCTTCCCTTTGGGTTTTGTGGGCGCCATACTGAGCGCCATACCCGAAAGCTTGTCGACTTCGTACAGAAGACCAGCCGAGAACAAGAAGCTGCAAGACATGGAAACACAATTAAACAAAGTAATAAACAACAGAAAAGTTTAATCGATAAATGTTCAAACTGCACTTCAACGCGCATGTACCAATCTTCATAAAGCCACAAAATGGCACTGAAATACCCGAGAACTAATGTCTGATTAAGTTTACACCTTCCTATCAGCTATGGAAATTATAACATATGGATTTCAACCAACTAGAGTGCGTGCATTGACCTTCATACAACAACAAACATCCATCATAATCTGCATATGACTGGCATACAATTCGTATACATTATGCTACGAGAACAATCCTTGGAATACACATATCTGGCCATCTAGTGGAAGGAAATTTGCAACCAATAAGGAGAGTAAAAAATAACATTTTCTGTGCATATATAATAGATGACAACTGTAAATTTTTCACAAAAATGAACGAGTCGATTCATCGTAAATAAGTACCATGTGGTGATGCAAACACGATGAACTGTAGCAGCAGCAACAAGAGCAACAATTTCCGCCAATATGACTGCAAATATAAATGTGTTATTAAACTCAAAAAAGGATAGTTCAGGTAATTAAAGAACAGTTTAAACAGTAATTGAACTCACCAGCACCCCATCCTGTCCTTGTTCCAGTTGATTCTTGATAGTTGCCAATGAACTGTGAAAACACAATTAAAGTCTTACTCCAAAAGATTCTAGTTTTTTATTGTCGCATACATGACACCACCCAATCTACAGATTTTTACCAATGAACATTATGCTAGAAGCTTAGCGACAAAAATTACATATCATATACCATGTTAAATCTAGTGACATTTTTCATCATATAATTCTGACTTCACTTATATGTATGACCCTACAACACTAATCATTAAAGCAGAAGTTTTACTAAGATTTTCAAGTTTAGAGTAATTGATGCAGCTTCTTCGTGATGACATAGGCAAAAATTAAGTTCCTATAATACTCATTTAGACATACAATGATTATCAGTGTTTAGCAGATGATTTAATCTATCAATTTCTATAATAATAAATAACACTGGATTAGTTAGAAAATTCAATCGGATACTATTCTATGAAGCATAACACAAGAAATGGAATAGTTAGAAACAGTTTTAGGAACATGGTACAGATGTTTTTCAATGTAAATTGGTTAGCTCTACAGCAAAGAACTAAAAAACCTACAATGTCAACTAACAGGTATTAATAATCTCCAACCCTATTATGAATTAATCTGCCACATGATTGAGAAATCAGCATGATCATGAATACCATTACAATTAAAGATAAGCAAAATCATGAGTGATACAGGAAAGGTTTATCATTGATTATTTTCACTCTCATAGAAAGCACATGAAAAAAAACACTTTGGAATCTTAAACAATAAACAAAAACTGCATGAACTTCTCCGAAGTTTTATATAGTATAAAACAGAGCCAATTTTGTATTTAAAGGAAAATAGCAACTCACCGTTAGCATTAAAAGAAACAAAAGAGAACAAACAAAACCCCCGAGAATCGTCAACAACTCAGAAGATGCCAATTTCTCTCTGTACATTTCAAGAAGCGAGAGAATGATGGCAAATGATAGCAACGAGTAGAGCATAGATCTTCCAGTGGTAGCCATGGAGTCAAACAATCTACCAAGAACAAGTTAAATGAGAGCGGCACATAACAAACATATCACGTATAAACAAATGCATGAAGAACACTAATAACATCTAAAAGAGAATATCAGAATTATCTGTATCACTATGATATCCGGAGCGAGAAAACACGTCAAGTTGTCAACAGTGTTTAATTTTGAAGAAGGAAGAAAAGTCAGCATTCCAAGATCGTTTTGTTGCAAATCATACTCTTTCTGATTTCTCAAGGACTTTATGGCATTAAAGAGTTTAACTTCAAAACGAAACATGTCAAGTTCGTCTTTTTGTTACTGAGATCAGTAAAGGCAAGCTCTTAGGCGTTAATTTAGCATTGAACCGACCGATTAGCTAATCTAATCCAAAAACGACGTAGTGTCTTAGAAGAAAAAAAGAGGATAGATAAAGGGATCCAACAACTAGTTGGAGACACCAAACGCATCAAAAATGGATTTTTCACAGGAAATTCTGATCTACCACCAGAAAACGACAACGGGATCAGATCCGAAGCTGAGGAACAAAAACACGAGGAAAAGAAACACCGGAGGAACACAGAACAAACTCACCGAACCTTTGCTACTTTCGCTTGTCGCGATGGACGCCGAAGGAAACCAAGAAGCAGCAGCCGAGAAGCTCGATGAAGGACGGGGTTAGGGATTTTACATGAAAATCAAAAGGAGATCGGATCGGGTTCTTATCCAATCAGGCCCGTGGGCTGCACATGACACTAGATCCTAAAAGCTATGCCGATCATAATTGGGCCGGAACAGCCTTATAGGCCTATTACTTTTTCACCAGAGAAATTATTATTAATTTAACATAATTTTTTAATATTTTTAATATCTTAATATTTTAATAATTTTAAGTTTACAAATTTTATGTAACGTGCACATAATATATATTTTTTATTTTTAACAATTAAGCTATCATCTTATGGTTGATATTATTTAAAAATTTGTCTGAAATATTTATGTGATGATGTTATTATATAACATGTTAAATTAATAATTCACTTATTATAAAATTTAAATCTTTGTGAATGTATTTACTAAGCTTTAAAATTCGTGCAAAATTTATTAAAATATTAAAAGTTAACGATTATCCCAAACCAAAAATCAAACACAATTCAACCATCAATCTTTTTCAAAGCAATTAAATTGAGAATTTTTTTTTTCCATCTTAATTTTTAGATATTTTTCTGAAAATATCATTTAAAATTGAATAATTTCTAAAAACACTAGTTCAATTTATTTATTTTTCTATTTGACAATTTAAGAGAGAGAAATAGGATTTTAGGGTTGTCCCGCGGGACGAACAGATGACTATTGCATGAAATTTTGTCATCAAGAGGTCTAGAGATTAATCCTTGACGGTATAATATTTGTCAGATTCCTATCCTTTTTCATGCAATGATCACTGTTTAAAGACTAGTAATTATTCATGATTTACTTTCCTTCTAGATAATGAGAAGCTATTCGGAAGAGATCGTCGATATGATGATTCCACCTTTTGTCACCGAGAAATAGGATTTTAGATTCCACACAAAAAACCTTTCTTTGTTACTCAAATGAAATTCATAATTTGATAGTAATAAGAAGGGTACGCAGTAGGTCAAAAATCCTATTTTAAATTATAATTAATAATATAAATAAACTTGTAATAATAGACTTATTAACCAATAAATAATCTTAAATAATATAAAGTTTGGATTGGCGGGCTCAGTTACACTTTTATTAACAAAATCTTAAGGTCTCGGGGGATAATAATATAATAATTAAGTTTTTTAATACAAAATTTAAAAATTTAAAATTCAAATTTTAACTATAATATATTATAAAAAATATTTTTTTTGATAAAAAATAAATCTAAAAATATTGATCATTTGAATGAGTTTTTATTAATATTATTTAATTATTTTAATGATCGATAGAAAATTTTGATGAGATAAAGTCGGATCCTACGTTATTTGATTTGATTAATATATTTTTTTTAACAAAACCTCGGGGTATTAAAAAAATAAATTAAATTATGGAGGGTATTTTGACAATCTTCCTAATTAATAAATAGAAATCGTTGGTGGAGTGTAGAGATCAACGTCCACGTTTGGTGGTTGTGGAAAGCAACATCCTAACCGAGTCTCCATTCCATAAAATCTACTTTATTTGTGTTGTCAGAAAAAGGAGAAATCTTTGCACATGCTCATGCCATTAAATCTTCTTCGTGTCATAATCTTCAAAAAAGGCAAGTCAAATTTCATTAACTTAATAAAAAAATAGATTGAATCGAAGATTATTCTCGATAATATCAATTTAAACATGTTAAATTATATGAGTATCAATAACATCCAATCTAGAATTATCGATTCGACTCTACGAAAGTTTTCTATCTACCATCAGGATAAATTGAGAAGCACTAATGGAGGCTCATCCCAATAGTTAACATTCTTAGGCCCACTTCTCATTGGAGAGAAAATTTCCTACAATGCGCCGTAGCTGAGATTCGAACATTAAATTCCTCGGTTATTCATTGGAAGGTCTAACCATCACACCATTGCTCCGGGCTAGGGGTAAATGGTAGTTTTTAGCTTCTTCGTCAATTTATTTCAGGATTAATATTGAGAAAATAAATCATAAAAATTAATTTAATTAATTCAAATAATGATTAATAGAAACCTGACTAATGCACGAATGGAAAGAGAAGAATAAATTTATTATATTAATAATATTTATAAGTCCTTAAAATCATTGTTAATGTGATTTAAATCATGTAAAATCATTTAGTATTTATTTAATTTTAAATGATGATCAAATTTATCAAAAAAAAATATTGAATTAGTAATATCAAATCTAAAGCGATTAGTTCAATCCAATAAAAAATTTTTAACGATTATTAGGATAAATTAGAAAGTATTTATGACAGACAATCCAAAAATTTAATATCTTATAATTACGGTCTTTATTTTTTAAAAAAGATGCTTAGGGATTGAATCATTAATATCTAAAAAATTTAATATTGCCAAAAAATAGTTCGAATAAGTGGGATCACTAATCCGGCCCTAAGTTAAGTTGTTGGCCCTTTTAATTGACATTAGTTGTTATTGACTAGATCCCAAAGTAGTTTAGAATTGATTATTTATTAGAAGTTATTAAATTATTGGATTGAATGTAATTCAATAAATAAATAAATTAATCAATATCATTTCATGATTTTGTCTTTTATGATCGTATTTGAATAAGATCGGACTAGATCTCGTTAACGCTGCGGAATCTTTGGGAGCCGGTTGAGCGGAGCTAGTGATTTCCACGGGAAGAAGAAACGCAGGAAGAGAGCCAAAAAAAAAAAGATCTCACCTTTCTCGCAATCCTGCGTCTCCTGCAGCTGCATGAAGCTTAAGATCGCCGGGGCGGAGCGGGATTTGAGCGCCGGCGGAGAATGAGAGACGGGGCCAAAGATGGGCAACTGCGGAACCAGGGAGGAGAACGCCGTCGCCACCGCTCACGCGCAAGGTGACGCGCCTTTCGCTTTCCCTTTCCCACACATTCCCTCCCTCCCTTTGTTTCCTTTCCGAGGGATTCGAGGCATTGCTGTTGCTTTTTTCGGCTCATCAGCTGGTTTTAGGGCTTTTCCGTTTTCTTGCGGACGGATGCTTATTCGCATTGTTGCATGGATCTGATGGAGGCTGAACTGAGTTTCCAGAGATTTGAGTTTTCCTTTTCCGTTAATTAGTAGCAAATTTACAGGATTCGACTTTTCCCCACTTCCACTCTCTGCTTTCTTGTTCATTATTAATTGATGGATGTTCGATAATTTTTGGGGATCTCATTTTTTGTCGCATTGTGTTCCGTTGATCCTTGTTTTGCTCTGGATCTACCTAAGCAATCGAGTTGTTGCCCAGAGTTTGAATTTTTGCAAATTACTATATTTCAAGAGGGGATATTTAGGGATCTTGCTTCATAGTGTGTCTTTGTTTTCGTCTCCTACTTTGGTCGTCTGGTTTGCTGAAATTTTACTGTAATTGACTGAAAACTGTTAGAGTGTAAGTGCCACAATCTCTTTTTTATATGTTCTCGATCTTCAATACATCAACTTTATTTTTTAATATTTCGAGTTGTTTGTTTTAGTATTTGGGAACCTTGTTATTGCAGTTCAGCAAATGCAAATCTTCCAACTACCAGTTAAGAATGATCTTATGGAGAAAAAACATGCTCGAACTTTCTCGGATGTTAGTAACCCCTCGACCCCACGACGCTTTGAGGATTCAAGAAATATTGCAATATACACTGATGTAATTGCCTTCACATTGTTTGAGCTTGAGACGATTACTAAGAGCTTCCGAACAGACTATGTGCTTGGCGCAGGAGGGTTTGGCACTGTGTACAAGGGTTACATAGATGAGAATGTGAGAGTTGGTCTCAAATCTCTTCCAGTTGCTGTCAAGGTCCTCAACAAGGATGGCCACCAGGGACATAGAGAATGGCTTGTAAGTTGGTTTTCTTTTCTAGTTTTTGGTTCTTTTTCTTTTTCTTTTTGCATAATGCTTTGTCTCGGTTTTTATCCGATATGCTTCAACAAAAGGAGATTGGAAAATGAATCTTTGTTTGGACCCAGTGAACAACAAATTCAGAATATATGCGCCTCCAAAATTAATTAATTGGTGAACATGTGCCACTTGTAGCAAAATGTTTAAATGAAACGAAGTTGTTTTGTTTTCTTTGTGGGCAACTCTTGACAGCTCACCTACAACATGGGTTCTATATCTCCATTACTCAAAGATATAACAAATATATACACGCATGACTTGAAGTTCGCAAAGTTCAACATGTGCATCACCCACCTATGCATCTTTCCACTTGCATGATTTTCCATGTTGAGACTACACTTTTAAATGAAAAACTATTGCAAAACTTTTATCTTGCCATTTCATCCACTGTTTGAGGCGCAGCAAAAGAATTTGGATCATTTACGACCATGGGCGTTCATCATTGTGCTACTCTTTGGCAAGCATGCCATATTTCCCAGCATCTAAAGCATAATTAGTATTCTTTACAATATACATACATTTGATTTACTCATAAGTTTCGGGTGTCATTTATAAAGTTTCCGACAGCAAAAAGTTTTTTTTTTTTGTTTCCTTTTTCTTTTTTGGCTACTTGTAGTTTTTTTTGTATGTTTGACTTATACTGATTTTGTTTTTCAGACAGAAGTTAATTTTCTAGGACAACTAAGACATCCCAATCTAGTGAAGTTGATTGGCTACTGCTGTGAAGATGATCATAGGCTGCTTGTCTACGAGTTCATGTTTCGTGGAAGCCTTGAGAATCACTTGTTTCGAAGTATGCTTATTTGGCATTTTCTCAATATAATCAGATTTTTTTAAATTTTTTTTTGCTGGACATGTCCTAGTGGACTTAAGTAGGAAATGTTTAACATAGTGCACAAAGTTTCCCGAAATCTCCAAATATTTAACCTACTGTGCAAGTTTTTCAGTTTCCTAGTGTGCTTATCTGATATAGTCTTAATATAATCAGTAGCATACATTTTGTTGCTCGAATTATTCTTATGAACTTAAGTTGGAAGTGCTTAACCAAGTTTTTTCAATTACCTAGTATGCATATCTGACATTTTCTTATTAAAGTATGATGGATAGTGTATAATCGTAGACCGATGGCAGGATTGCTGTAAGACTCGTCAACCTTTTGCAAAATCCCTGCCATCTGACATTGGCTATTTCATTGTAAGTATAAGTTGCAACTGGAACTATCCTGAGGCTCACTCATAGGTTTGTCTAACTAGTTGCCTAGCAATAGATGATTCACATCATTTGTGATCATTTACCATTTACTGAAAGCCCACCTTTCACCATTTTGTTTCTTTTGTCCTTCACACTTCCATAACTGATACTAATAATTTGGCTATTTTAGTTGATTGATGTATTCTCTGATTTGGCAGAACCCGTAGCTAGTGCAAATGCTCATAGAAGTAGGAGAAACCTAGTTCGTGATTTGAAGGGGTAAATAAAATATATAACTATACGAAGCAGAGATCATTTAAGAAAATGGGATGAAATACCACTGGTTTTGGTTTGTCAAAGTTTTTATTGGATACATTCAATTAGTTCGATAATTTTCATAAATCGGAGAAGTATTTTTTTTATGCGGCTTAGTTTCTAGTGAGATTTTCAAGGTAAGGGTATTAACTTGTTTCTTGTGACTTTATCCAATGCTTATTGTACACTGATCTTTATGTTTGCAATTTATTGAATGCTGAATCAATTGCCACTTTACATTAAAGCATATCGAGCACAAATGGGTTATACTTGTACATATCATCGCTTTTTTTTGGATTATTGTATATGGATGAACTTTTATCTGAACCTAGCTCCTCTTGCATGAGGCTTTCAGAGACAACTGCACCACTATCTTGGGCGACAAGAATGTCTATCGCACTTGGTGCTGCTAAAGGACTAGCTTTCCTTCACAATGCTGAAAGACCTATTATCTATCGGGATTTTAAGACCTCAAACATTTTGTTGGACTCCGTTAAGCATCAATCCTTTTCAGATCCTTAAAGATTGTTTTCCTACGATGTTTCATCTTTCGAATCTAAAATTTAGGTTTCCCCTCCACAGGACTACACGGCCAAGCTCTCTGATTTTGGTCTTGCAAAAGCTGGACCTGAGGGCGACGAGACCCATGTATCAACGAGGGTGATGGGAACCTATGGCTATGCAGCCCCCGAATATGTGATGACAGGTGCGGAGTTTGGATGTTTCAACGTTGTAATTGCCAAATAATGACAACTGATGGTTCATTGCATTCCCTTTGTATCTGCCAAATGTGTCATCTGCGATAAGAACAGGACACTTGACAGCCAGGAGCGACGTTTACAGCTTTGGAGTCGTCCTTCTTGAGCTCTTGACAGGCCGCCGGTCGATGGACAAAACTCGCCCAAGCAAGGAACAAAGCTTGGTTGATTGGGCTCTTCCTAAGTTCAACGACAAGAGAAAGCTTTTGCAAATAATCGATCCCAAACTGGAAGATCAGTACTCGGTGAGATCTGCTCAGAAGGCTTGTAGTCTGGCATACTACTGCTTGAGCCAAAATCCAAAAGCAAGGCCTCTAATGAGCGACGTCGTGGAGACACTCGAGCCTCTGCAATCGAGAAAAGGAAGTGAGGTCTCATTACAAACACTAGGCAGCATTGGGCTTGCGGTGAACAAGACTAACGGTCGAATCGCCCGGAACAATATCATCTGTAGAGCGATTCCAAGCGCGAAATGTGATCCAAATGCTCTTCCATCCTTCAGGGTGAAGTGATTCCATTAAATCTTTTGCTCTGCAGTTCAAGGTATATAGGGTGAGTCATTGTACATCTACTATCCTATTGCTTGTCGACTCTTTGTATGGGTTTTGCTTCGACTATCATATCGTGTAAAGCTAAGCTTTGGTCGTCGTCGCGCTCTCTATCTGTGAGATCGCATCGCTGTTTCAGATCTGTGTTCCTGTATTTTAACATAGAAAAATGGTGAAGCTTAGTCTAGATCATCTGCACCTGAATTCTATTCTAATTTTTTATTTTTGAATACAAATGATCAGTAATCATCTGAAAACAGAATTAATCCAGTTTGAACCAAACAGGAGGCGGCCATTTCAATCGAAGATCGCCCGGTAAGATACGTGTGAATGCATGATCGGTCATGCTGAAGATGCCGACGTAAACGGAGACAGGGCCACTCTGCCTCCGTCGTGGACGAGCGCGACGGTGTAGTCGTCTCCGAGAGAGGGATCGGCGGATAGGGTTGCTTTGAGGGGAAGATACACTTGCAGCGATTTAGTCACTGAAAGGTGACGACGTGTTCGGATATTGGAGGAGTTGACGGAGTCAATGGAGGGGAGGTCGATCTGCGTGCCGGTGATCGGGTTCAGTAGTTGGAGCAGCCCCGAGCGGGTGTCGGATGTGATGACCCAACCGTGAGCGGAGCCGATTATTTGCCGGCGGCTTATGGGAGGGTCCGGGAGGGGGATAGTGTACTCCCTGCGCTCGTCGAGGGAGTAGAAGGTGGCGGCGGAGGGGTCCCCGTCAGGGCCGCCCCCGAACATGAGCCAGGGGCCTTGCCCCTGGAACTTGAAGCGTCTGCTGCGCGTGCGCACCTCGTGGGCGGCGGCCGACCACGAGACGCAGACGGCGGCGGAGCGAAGTAGTTGAGGAAGGCAGAGTTTAGAGAATATGAGGGAGAAGAGATCCACAGGGAGATCAGCCCATCCGCCGCCGCCGCCGCCGCCGCCGCCGCCGCCGCCGCCGCTGCCGGCCATGATGGGAGGATCCACGAGAATTTACAACATGCCGCATTGTTATCCTGATTTTATATCTCGTTCCAGCTTTTGCCTATAAGATTTTTGAAACTTTCTAACAATTATAATTTTTCTATGTTTGAATAGATTGAAATTGACACACACACAAAAAAATGACAAACTATAAGATTTTTTTTTTAATCTTTCTCGACAGTTTTTATTTTTCTATTTTTTGAATAGATTGAAATTGTAAAAAAAAAAAAAAACAGGTTATATTAATTATGCCTTTTTATTTTAAAGAAATGGATTATTTCAATTCAACTTAACAAAGGCAAAATTAAAAAGTAAATAAATTTATCGTTCTCAACAATTTTGATTTTTCTATTTTTAATAGATTGAAATTATAAAAAAAACACAAATTATATCAATTATACTTATTTTATTTTAAATTAATTAATTATTTTAATTCAACTACACAAAAGAAAATGAAAAATTATATAAATTTACTATTATTTAATAAGACAAAAATATTATTAATAAAATATTATTTGTGAAGATATAATTCATTTTGAGATTGTGTTGCTGGTAAAAATAATGAATCTGTTATAAAAATAAATTTCAATCATTCTCTCGTATTTTGAAAACGGTGTTTGTATATTTCAACTAAATTTATTGCGTTCAAAATAACTTTGAACAAGTATAGTTTGTTTTTTTATCGTTATTTAAATTTTGAATTAGTTGATGATGTTTTAAAATTTATTTTAGTTATTATTTAATTGAGAAATAAAATTTGGGATGAAAAAATTATTTATTTCATACGTCATTTATTCATGATTTTAGAATTTTCAATGTTTAAGTTTGAATTGTTTGTTTTATAACTTAGAAGTTGTTTATTTATAAAGTGCACATTCGATCACAAAGTACCTCCGCTTAAAATGAAATCAAATAATTTATTTTTTAATAAATTAAATCGATCAAATTTTATCAACAAAAAAAAATTAATTAATTTGATCTATTATTTTATTAATTATTATTTTTCTTTTAATGGTAGTTGATGCTTAACATTGATTGAGTATTATTAAATAATCGAGTCAGGAATTGAGATTTTTAAAAAAATATATTTTAAACATATAATTAACTATTATAATATAACAATCGATTGATATAATTTAATTAATTTAATTAATTTTAAAATAAAATAAAATATAAAATTAACAATAATCAATTAAAATAATCAATTTTTTTAAAAAAAATAAATTTCTAAATAAATAGAATCCAACTCCTGAATTCAATGATTAATTTAATTTAATCTATCATTTGCTTATTCTTATCCTCAAATATCATTTCCTATCTAACTATTATTCTTATTTTTATATTTTTTAAATATATCTGATGAATGAATTAAATTAAAAGAAGGCAGCACACCAAATAAATCGAATTCAACTCCTGAATTCAATGATTAATTTAATTTAATCTATCATTTGCTCATTTTTATCCTAAATATAATTTGTTTAAAATTTAAGGATTAAATTTTGATTAATAATTAAATTTTTTATTCTCATTTATTATACAAATTAATTAGATTAATTTTTATAATTTATATTTTTATATTAATTTTGAAATTAATTGACGAAGATATTAAAAAAAGAACGTTTTATCCTTTACAACGGTGTTGGTTGTCCAAAAACTCCAACAGAAGATCAACTGCTGCCATCAATCATGGGCAAAAAAAATAATAATTAATTAGGTCGGATAACATCGGATTTGGAATAATCGGTTCGATTTCATGAAAATTTTCCATCAATCACTGATAAATCAGAAAGTGCTAATGAAGGTCCATCCAAATGATTAATATTCTAAAGTCCGTTTTTCATTAGAAAGAAATTTTTTTGTATAGATCATAGCTAAGATTCAAATACGTTAATCATTGAATATCGAATGATTTAATCATCGCATCGTTGCATCTGGGTAAAGGATCTATACGTGGATGTGGCCGACGAATTTTGATATTTCAGATAATCTGTCCTGCCTGTTTTAAATTAAGAAACAGATTATTTTAACTCAACTTTATAAAGACAAATTG
>JBBUKS010474667.1:0-17485 GCA_038050645.1 Hedychium gardnerianum
CTCACCAAATTACCAGTGAGCTACAATTATTCTAACGTTATTAAGTAAAGGAGTAACTCTAGAAAGTCTTGTTAAAGGGATACCCTCTGTCACTAAGGCCCCCCAGTCATACAATCACTAGAGTTATCTCAATTACTTTCTAACGAGGATTAAAGGCTACACATGAGTGTTTACACCATTCTCATCCAATGTTACTAAGTATAAGAGGTAACATAGAAAGTTTGATTAAAGGGATACCTAAGGGCCCCCTGATCATACAATTGTTATATTACACAAGTCACTTCCTAACATTAAATTAGGGTAAAACCATTAATCTATAGATAGCTAATCCTTTGCGGAGGATTAGCCCCCAATTCAAGGTAATGACTCTTGAAAGTCTAGTTAAAGAGATACCCTCTATCACTAAGGCCCCCCCTCCCCCCGGTCATACGATCCAAAGTACCTCCTTTACATGGTGAGCAATCCTTCACATCCACAATGCTTACACCATTCACACATTTTATTGAATACATATAAGGCACAACACACATAGAACATGTCCTAAACACTTCATTGAACAAGGAAATGACACATATATAGTTCATACATTAATGTCACATCATAATTACTCCCTACATCCTAGAAATGGGAGAATCTACTCCATTACAAGGGAATACAACCAAGAGACAAAGAAAATAACAAACTATAACTCAATACATGAAAATAAAGAGAAGAGAATGCTTATCCATGAAGTCCGGCCTCGTTGGTGATGTTTCCTTACTCAAGAGGTGGAGGGATCGTCGAGATGAAGGAGCTCTAGGGTATCCCTCTAAGGGGATAACTCGTCCCCAAGTAGAGGGGATGAACCCCAAACCAATGATATCTCGAAAGAGAAGAGAAACTCACTTATATAGGCAAGGGCCATGACCCCTGCTTTTTTGACTGCATGGTCGTGTCTCATAGACATGGCCAGTGCGTGTAAAGGGGCGCCAGCTAAGGCACGAACAGACCTTGGTTTCTTCGGGAGATGAGACACGACCATGTAAAGTGAGTTGCTCCCTCTCTTGTTGAAGCACGACCATGGCATGAGTTTGGCTGGAGCAGAGACACGACCTGGCTGAAGCTAGGGCATGAATGTGCCCTCCTGGCATGGCCGTGGCTGAAGCAGGGGCATGGTCGTGCCCTCCTAAAATGACCCTGGCCAAAGCAGGAATGAAGTAGGGGCATGACCATGCCTGTGAGGCATGGACTTGGCTGAAGCAGAGTGAAAGCAGGGGAATGGTCGTGCCTGTGAGGCACGACCCTGGCTGAAGCATAGCTAAACCATTTGTTGGGCTCTGCCAAAATAGGTTTTTCATCTATTATACCACTTCATCTCGGGTTGAAGTATGAACCAAAGTTGTAGCCCTTGAAATTATCTTCAATTTTATAGTTTATTTAGTTAGAAACTCCAATCTTGCCAAAAGTTATGATAGTTCAAAGTTTAGTCTGCAAATCTGGGAAGAGAATGGGACATGACCATGCCTTAGAGGCATGGCTATACCTTTTAGCATGGCTAGATCATGGTATGTTCTATCATACTCTAAAATAAAGTTGTAGATCTCTAAGTTATCTACATCTTAGAAGTTGATTAAGCCGGTTTCTTCAACCGTACGCAAAGTTATGGCCATTTTAATTTTGGTCCATAGTGTTGTGTGGAATTTTACATCGCCATGCCTAAAAAGCATGGTCGTGCCAAGAAAAAAATAGGGGTAGGAGTGAATTTTACATTGCCGTGTTTTTTAGAAGGCATGGTTGTATGGGAGGATTTTGGCTCCATTTTAACACCGTTTTGTCCTTGATTTTGCTTGAGGAACACGATTGTGTTACAGGATATGACCAGACCATGATATTGAGCTGCTCTCTTTGTTGAAGCACAGTTGTGCCTCTCAAGCATGGCCTCGGCATGAGTTTTGCTGGAGTAGAGACACGGTCGTGCCTCTTAGGCACGACCTTGGCATGGGTTTTTTTTGGAGCAAAGAGATGATCGTACCTCTAAGGCATGCCTCGATGTGGGTTTTGCTGGAGCAGAGACACGGCCATGCCTCTCAGGCACAACCGTGGCGTGTTGGAGCAGAGAGACGACCGTATCTCTTAGGCATGACCCTAGCATGGGTTTTGCTAGAGTAGAGCCTTGACCGTGTCTAAGGAGACACAACCGTGTCATGTGTTCTGGCTAGGCAGCTAGTGCTCCTGGGAGACACGCCCGTGTTTCAATGAGACACGACCATGTCAGTTGATAGATTTTCTCCTTTGCTGCTCCAATGTTCATTTTAGCTCCATTTTTTCTCCAAACGCGTCCTGTCAATGAAAATAGAGAAAGAGCAGATCTTCAAATAAATAGAGTAATTATGCTGATAAAATGATAAAGTAGGGTGTGATAATGCAAATCATGCTCATGGAATACAAGAAGATGTGCGTCAAACAATATCTAAAAACATATATAATCAACGCACATCATATGATACATAGACTATGTTGGTTGTAAACTAGATAGAAAAAGTATAAATGATAGTTGTCAACTCTTATGTCAAAGTCTAGTCAGTTGGTGCACTAGAAAGCAACACTGTGTCTCATTATCAATACTAAAGTAGAGTATATAGTGATGGGGGAATGCGTAGCTCAACTATTATGGATAATGCATACCTTAAAAGACTTTGAATTAAATTATAAAAGTGTTAAAGTATTAATTGACAACATAAGTTCAATATACTTAACGAAAAATCCTATACATCACTCAAGAACAAAACACATAGAAGTTAAATATTTTTTTGTTAGGGATCATGTAGCTAGAGGTGACATTATACTTGACTATATTGAATTTATGTCAAACCTAGTTGACATTTTTATAAAACCCCTACTAGAGGCTGAATTCATCACTCTTAGATAACAATTAGGAATTGCTTAGTAGAATAGGCTATTTTTTATTTATTAATTTAATTATGTCTTATGTATTTATTTACTTACAAAATGGAACTAGCCTACATCTTACCATAGAATACAAGCACCAATAGATTTAGGCAGCCTTTTGCATCTCACAAACACCTAGGACTATCTTGTTTGTGTATTGAGCCACGTAGATGGGTGTGAGATGTTAGGTCTAACATATGGTTTAAGATGTAGGCTAGTGCATCAATATGAACCAAGGAGTATAAACCCAAATAAATCACTACGTTGACTAACTCTGACTAGACTTAATGATCACTTGATATCATTTAAGTCAAGGAAAAATAGGTTAGACATTTTGTTAAGGACGATATCTTAGATGAGTTATATTCAAATATTATATTTTCAAAAATATTGAGTCAATTACAAATTCCTGCTTTAAATTTTAGTCAACAATGCATAATTTAAATTCTAAGTTGGAATACATGCTTGGATTTGTAGAAAATTGAATCATAAGCCTAATTTCTAAATGCATTTTATTTTATTGCATTTAATTAGCTCATTTAAAGTGTTTAATTACACTTGCTTATAAATTTCTTTCATTGCATACTTTGTAAGCAATTTAATTTAATTACTTATCAAAATATGATTTTTGAGAATTTTGCAAAATGTATTTCAAGCATATTTCTAACATTTTTGAAAATTTTGTAAAAACACTTGTTGAAAGATCATTTTTAATTATTTTGAAAAAGTTTGAAAATTTATTTTGAAAACCTACTTTTTAAAGATTTACTTAACAAAATATTAGCTTGAAAATCTATTTTTCAAAAGCATTCATAAAAATCCTTTTAAATATATTTTGAAAATTTTTAAAAGTGCTTTCAAACTGTTTTTTGAATTTTTTTTAAGAGTAATTTCAAAATTGATTTTGAAAATTTTAAAATGTTTTGAGAAGTTTTGACAAAGTAAATTTTTAAAATTAGTACCTTGAAAAATATGCTTACAAGTTATCTTTCAAAAATTTTATTTAAAAGTATTTTGAAAACTATTTTTTTGAAAAAAGACTATGTTTGCAATTACCTTGAAATTTTTGACAAACTAGATTTCAAAATTATCTTTTATAGAAAATATCTATAAAACTTAATTTGAAAAATTCTTGGAAATAATCTTTGAACTAAATAATTTGAAAATTTGCTTTGAAAACTTCTATTTTTTAACCCTTGGTTTCCCATTTTGATGTAAAGGGGGAGAATATAGGTTTAAAATATTTAAAATGTTTAAAAGATTGGAAATGTTTTAAGTGTTTTCAAAAACATAAGGGGGAATTTGAAATTCAAGGGGAGTTTTGAAAAAGTTGTTTTGTACATCATTTTTCTTAACTTTAAATTGAGTTGTCATACATCAAAAAGGGGGAGATTGTTGGTACATGAAGCACCATAATTGAACATGAGTTTTGATGTTGGAAAAGGTTTAAAGTTAAGCTATCATGTGGGTTGATAAGTTATATTAAGTGTGCATGACTTAACAGGAAAGACCTAGTAGGTCAGGTGGACTAGATATAGACAACGAATACTTAACGAATCAAGAGGACTGAACACCAGACAAAAAGTCCAAATGAGTTAGTTGGATCAGACATATGGCAGGATGGACTAGATGGGTCAGCAAGGACTAAACATCGAGTAAAGGGAAGTCCTGGTAAGTCAAGTGATTTGACGTTAAGCAGAGGAAGCCCAAACATGTTAGTTGGACCTGATGTTTTGTAGAAGGTGAGTAAAGATAAACTCCTGGAGTGGAGAGGTCCTTCTCAAGAGAAGGATGAGTCCTCGTTATGGGGACAAACTTAGGTGTTGATCTGACTAAGGTTCCTAGTCGAATTCCGAAGTCGAGTTTGGATAGTTCATTAACTGTCTCAATCTATTTTTCATATATTACTTGTTATTGTGCTAACTTGGTGTTGCAGGGTTCATGTGATGAAACCAAAGTTACCGATCGACCGAATAGTCCGGGCAACCAAATAATAAGGTTCGATAGACCGGATGCTGAGGTGGTATAGGTTGATGACTTGGCAGCTGAAGTTTCCATAGTGCTAACATGATAATTGATGTGGATGAGCATAAGTCATAAAAGGTTGACGTGGCAGAGGATAACCTTCAGCTGGCTGACATGGCAGTTTGTTGTTGTGTAACCACAAGCACACGATTATGTCATCAAGTAATAAAATATCGAATCCACAAGGACTATTGATTAAGCACTAGTCGAGTTTACAAAGTAAGTTATCTAAACGATTGAAAGTTGTGCGAAAGCTTGAGAACAAGAGATTAAGATAGAGAGAGAGAGAGAGATCCAGTGAGAACAAATGATCGAAGGGGGAGGAATTGACTTGGCGAAACGATTCTAGGATTTTGATTTTATTATGATGCTAATTGATGTTTTCTATATTGCTTATCTTCTTATCTCCATTCTTATACTCTTATAGGAATTCTTACAAAATTACCGGTATGATCCGATGAAAATTACACTAGATTGTTTACATCACTTACAATGTTATTAAGTAAAGAGGTAACATAAAAAATATGATTAAAGAGAAACCCTTATCACATGAGGGCCACTGGGTCATATAGTTTAGATTATACAAGTCACTTTCTAATATTAAATTGGAAAAACCCATTAAACTTTAATTAGCTATTCCCTTATAGGGAATTAGCCTCATTTCAAGGTGATGATTCTAGAAAGTTCAATTACAGAGATACCCTCTGTTACTAAGGGGCCCCCGGTCATACAATCTAAAACATCTCCTTTACATGGTGACCAATCCTTCACATCCAAATTCATTTACCATACACACATTTAATCAAATAAGAACAAGGCATAAATATATCATAGAACAAGAAAAATGGGCAAATCCATAGTTCATACATCAACGTCACATCATAGTTACACCCTACATCCTAGAATTCAGAGATCTACTCCATGGAGAAGAAAATACAACAACAAGACATAGAAAATAGCAATCTACAACTCAAAACATAAAATCAAGAGAAGAGAATGCTTAGCAATGCATTGTCGGTATCTTTGAATGAATTCCTAGCTCCGGTGGTGGACGAATCATCGAAATTTGTCTTGAAAATGGACCTTGTGGGTTCCCCTCAAGGGAAAACCCTCTCTCTCATGAAAAGAGGATCTTTTCCCCCTTTTATAGGTCCCCCCACAAAGATCCTAATTGACATAACATGGTCATGCCTCATAGGCACGACCGCGCGGTGACAAACTTGGTGAGCAAGGCACGATCGCGCCTCATCGGCATGACCAAACCTTGGGGGTTCTATTCTTAGCTCAAGGAAGAGATACGACTGTACTTGGGAGGCAAGACCAGACCATGTGGCTATTTAGAATTCCTAGAGACACGGCTAAATAAGGCACAATCATGCCTCAAAGGCACGATTATGCTTTGGATGAATAAGGCACGACCGTGCTTCACAAAAACGACCATGCTTTGTTGATTTCTCTCCAAGCTTGCTCCAATGTCCAATTTGCTCCATTTTTGCTTCAAAATATGTTCTATCAATCAAAATACAAAAAGAGTAGATCTCTGAAATAAAGGAGTAAAAGCGATCACATAATAATGAAATAGGGTGAGATAGTGTAAATCATGCTCATGAAATGCAAGTAAATATATGACAAACAATGCCTAGAAACATGCATAATCTACACACATCACACCCCTAGACATAAATCTTTGCTTGTCCTCGAGCAAAAACCTGCAATCTAGATTCATGTGGCGAAATGGTGCATCATAATCCCTAGTAAATCAGTCTAATCCTATCATATAATTTCATTGATGAGCATGATACAAAAATTGTTTGAGAATGACCTAAGTAGAAGTTCTCCATGCTTGGTGCAATGAGAATAGCCTAGATTCATGTCGCCATCTAACATGTTCCTTATGCTCCTGTGATAGGCACTTACCTATCATATGCATAGTTCATTCTTCTCAAAGTCTACACAAGGTCTCAAAGGATTGTTCGGAATCAAGAGAAACATAACAGTTATTTCCCTAGTAACCTAACTCAGTCTTAAAGCGGTAACTTATTAGTTTCCACTCACGACAACTATTTTTATATCCCTTATTCAAAATGTTTTTTGGTGCTTTCAAGATGTAGCACTAGAAAAAATTTATGAATTTTTATTTTTCCAAATGAGTTGACATGATCTAAGTTTATCCAGTAACCAAAATTTAGTTGAGAGGTCACCTTAGAAGCACAAGTACTAGTTTGGTTCTATGAATCATGACTATTCTCAGAATTATCTATGATCAAAATTAGGCAAAGTGTAGAGGGATCCTAAAACATGAAACAAATCCTTAAACTCTTCCAATAAAAACATAACTCACTTCATTCTACTATAGATAGAAAAAAGTAGATCACACCATAAATCACAATAACATGAAAGTTTATAACAAGCATCCTAGCATTTTTGTAATAAGGATAAACCAACAATGATATGATGATTGATGCAACCAAAAATGCCATAAATGAAACATAACCAAATCAATCCAAGCCAAAAGCAGACCAAACTGACACAAGCACAATCAAACCAAGCAAAAGCAGACCAAACTGAAACAAGCATATATACACATGTATAAACCCCCAAACTTGGACATTTCATTGTCCCAATGAAAAGAAAATCAATCGAGTCAAGGAGGATGAGGAGGACATCTAGGTAAATGGGGCAGGTTGCCAAGATGCTCATGGTACTGATAAAGGCTAGCAACCTATTGCCTCGTCACATCTATAGAATATCTAAATTTCTCCTCTCTCTCCCACTCCCGATACTGATGACCAAAGAAATAAAAAACGTAGTCTCGGAACTCCTTCACCCTCCTAAAATGATCTTGTACCTCTTGGAACTATTCTTAAGACATAGCAAAATGCCCCTCCAACAGGTGTTGGTGGCCAACATCCTCCTCATGAAAGGTATCAAAAGAAGTGTAGAAGTTAGAAAAAATAAATTAAAAATGACCCATATCACCATAAGAAAAAGAGTGTCTAGCCGACTCGGGTCTAGAGGAAGAGTGTTCTAGTCGATCCACGGGAGTGGGGGTATGTTTGGGTGTAATATCCTTAATGACCCAATTGAAGGGATTTGAAATTGTAGTATTCTCGGGGTTAGCTAACTAAAGCGGGAATCAATTTTTTCTAATAAAATCATAATCTTTCTCCTCCCAACAAATCATTTTCATCGCTAAACAAATGTCAAGATCAATATTAGATATATCATGTGTAATATCCAAACTAAATAACTCACAACATAAGTTTACAGTGATGTGTGTAATCAACCCGCCAAACATAATGGTGCCCGAAGATGCCTTACCATATCTCACTAGGTTATTAACAAAATGGAACCCTGAATCAAAATTGACCTCATTCAACATGGCCCAAAAAGTAGAAAAGCTCTATTTTTCACACCACACCGTCACTATCACCACGAGCAAAAATGGTCTTGTTCATAACGAGGTGAAGGTAGCGGAAAACTGTGTTGTAAAGAGATGAGACCTTAGAATGAGAAGGGTCATAGGGTTCATCCACATCTACAATTTCATTCCAAAATCTCTTACTATTAAAAGACTTATGAAACCTACGAGACTCCTCGATAGGAAAACCAAAATAATTATTAAAGTCATAAAGAGACCATTCACAATCATGATTCATTAGATGAAAACTAATCTTCCTCTCATCATCGCTATCAAAAGTAAAATAGGTCTCTATTGAGCTTAAGAATTCTAGTGTAATCCTAGGGTAAGTTGGATAATGGATACTCATTAAATCATTCCAACCTATGTTACTAATCATCCAATCCACATCATCCCTATTTTCTACAATTTCCATAGTGAAATTATTAAGGAAATTGGTACACACAATTTTATGAGTAACAAGAGTATCAAATCAAGATTTTTGTTCATAATTGCGAAAAATAATTCCATAAGAATTTTCACTACCTTCATCACGTGCCCGACGCTTTCCTTTGTCGGTGGTTTTTTTCTTTGCCTTTGCCTGAATCGTCTCCCTCGCTAGATCCACCGCTCTTGCGAAACTGCTTCAACATCTTGTATGGTAGAGAATCACAAGTCAAAAAGGGGTAATCGGTTGGTAGAAGAGGAGAGAATTGAGAAAAGGGAATTCAGTGTGTGGAATTGTTGGTTGCTTGAGATGGAAGAGAACACAAGGGAAGAAAGTATCCTTGCTTTAGATCTTGGGTACAAATCTTGGAAGAGGGAAGATCTTGGATCTAATTCGGATCAAGATTAAGAAGAAATCTTGAAGAGGGGAGTTGGGAGATGGAGAAGAAACTTTCTTGGGGAGGTTTGAGAAGAATTGAAGAATAAGAAGTTGAGATCTTGCCTTGGAAGAGAGATATCTAAGGTAGGGAGAAGAAGAAGGAAGATGAAGGGGCTCAAGGCCATATTGATGTGAGACATGACTAGATCTAGGGGTTTTAATCAAGAAAACTCATGCCACATGATTGTGTCAAAAGACTTGACGTCACCATGATTAGTTCTAGGTGCAAGGTGATTTTTCACATTGTCATGTCAAAAATGGAATGATTGTGTTGATTATTTTTATTTTCTCTTTTTTCTTCTTTTTTCAATGACATGGCCGTGTCAAAAAGATATGGCCATGCAGTGGTTGCATCAGAGTCCTACTCCAAAATTGGCATGACCGTGTCAAAAAGACACAACCTTGTCGTGGCTGTCTCTAGAGATTTCTTCAAAAGAGGCATGATCATGTTTGAGAGGCACAACCCTGTCATGAAAGTTGCGGGATCTTGCTTTAAAAGATGCACAACCATGCCTGAGGGGCACACAAATTCTCTTCAAATGCCTTCCATGCCTGTAGTAAGAACCACATCTAGCTCATGTTGGTTTGCAACCCTGAAATATGCAAAAAGAAGACTCACATAAATATGAAAAAGAAGAAATTGAAAACAAAAACTAAAAACTGAAGTAAACCCTTGGGTTGCCACCCAAGAACTGCTGGTTTAAGGTCGCAAGCTTAACCCTTGTCTTGTCTCGGGTAGGAGCCTTTGACTTGAAGGGGTTGTGATCCCCTCCACCATGGCAAGGTGAAATTTCTAGCCCTTCCTTCATCCTGGGCCTTCCCGGGATGATATATTTGTCTTTCTTGGTTTTGGCCTTCTTTTCTTGACTCGTCGAACTTGGTGCTATATCCGGTGGTCGTTCATCAGGGTGATTCTTTTTCTTCTCCAGTTGGACTCCTTCTAACCTACAACACAAACTTTTAACAACAAATGAATTAGAGGCTTTTGATAAATCAAATTCTACTTTGTCCTTGCCTACTACCAATTATAGCTTATGACTCTTAACATCAATCATAGCTTCGATTGTGGCAAGGAAAAGTCATCACAAAATGATGGGAATTTTTGGATCTTCCTCCATTTCTAAGACCACAAAAATTTGTAGGGACTATAAAGCTCCCCACTTCCACTAGCACATCCTCAATAATACCCATTAGGTATCTATAGGAATGATATACTAGTTGTAATGCCATTGTGGTTAATTTGAGGTCATTCAATCTAAGTTTCTTGCAAATAGATAAGGCAAGAGACTTACACTAGCTCCAAGATCACAAAATGTTGTACATATCAAGGTTGTTCCAATTTTGCATGAGATAGAAAAATTGCTTGGATCTTTGAGCTTGGAGGTAGCGTGTACAGAATCAAAGTGCTACACTCCTCAGTTAAAGCAATGGTCTCATACCCATCCTTTTTGATATGGTTGGAGATGATTTCTCTCATAAACTTAGTAAATTTATGCATATGTTGCAAAGCATCTATGAGAGGTATCTCTATGAAAAGCTCTTTGACCTTTTCCAAAAAATTGCCAAACTCTTCAACTTTCTTAGCCTTGGCTAGTCTTTGAGGGAAGGGAATTGGTGATACATATCTTCTCACTGGGGATCTTCAATTGGTTCATTATTCTCTACTTCCTCTTGGATATGACTGTTGTGTGAAGAGGTAGGAGTAGGCTCTCCAATATGAATATGTTCAATCCCCTTGTTCTTTATAGTTACTTAAGGCTCACCCAAGGTCCTTCCGCTTCTTAACTCAACTACATTACAATGCTCAACAAAATTTGGTTTAGCCTTTCTTGGAAATGTTCCTGGAGATCTTAATGATGAACTAGCCACTTGTGACATTTGATTATCAAGCACTTTTAAATGTTTCTTAACATTATCCATTCTTCCATTAAGTTGCTTGATCTCATTATTCATCTCTAATTGAGTGGCTTACATCTCTTCAAGAATTTTCTCTAATCTTGAGGGTTGTGAATTTTGTTGAAATCCAAATGATTGCCATACTTGATCTTGATTGTTGCGATAAGAAAATTTTGGGTGATTTCTCTATCTTGGGTTGTAAGTTCCAGAGTAAGGGTTATTGGGTCTTGGATTAAAGTTGACAATAGCATCCGCTTGTTCAATTTGAGCCAATTATACAGTAATTGCTCCTAACTGGCAAGCTTCCTTTGTATGTTCTATATCACAACAAACTTCACAACTTGTATTCACCACATTCACTGTATTCGCATTCATTAAATCAAACCTCTCTGTAAGAGCATTCATTTTCACAAAAATTAAATCTAAGGTTCTCACATCATATTTTTCGAGAATCCTAATTGGGTTGCTTCGCTATGATGCCCATTGATGACGATTAAGTGCCACACTTTCAATGATTTCCTCGGCTTCATCAAGTCATTTGTTCATTAAAGCTCTGCCTACTACTGAATCCAAGGATACCTTTATTTGATAGTTAATTCCATTATAGAAGGTATGGATGAAAAGCCATTTTTCAAGTCCATGGTGAGGGCACTAGCTAAGAAGTCCCTTGAATTATCCCAAGCTTCGTACATAGATTCTCCATCCTTTTGCATAAATCTTGCAATAAGACTTATCATATGGGCAATCTTGCTTGGAGGATAAATGTTTTCTAAGAATCTTTGTTCACATTGTTCCCAAGTGATAATACTGTCAGCAGGCAGTGAGTTGAGCCAAGCTTTAGCTCTATCTCTTAGTGAAAAACCAAATAAAAGTAGTCTGACAACCTCTACTAAAACACTATTTATCTTCATTGTTCCACAAATCTCATAAAAAACTTCCAATTCTTCGTTGGGGTGGGTTTTCTCCTAAATTGATATTGTTGCACTATAAAAATAATAGTAGGTTTGAGTTCAAAATTGTTGGCCTCAATAGTAGGTATAATGATGCTAGACTTTAGGCCCCTTGCACATGGTGCTGCATTATCCTTCAAAGGTTTGTTTGTAATGGTAGATTATATTTGTTCTTCTTCTAATTATCTTTGTAGAATTCATCTTCTTCTGAATGTTCCACAAACCTATAAAAAAAAGGCTAGACTAGAATCTTAGACAAACAATTTTCAAACTCCTCAAGCCTTCATTCTTCCTCCAAGCAAGACTTTGTGCTGTTATGCCCTTCTAATCTCTACGCCCTACTTCGAATCATCGATTGTCGATATCGTTTTATTTGTTTTGTTAGTACTTTCATTTATTATAAGGGTGGTAAGCTTGTTACTTTGTGTAAAAAGGTTTCCCCGCCTCTAAAGAGTTTTCAGAAAGGAAAAAAGTAGTGATTACCCAATCGTGAGCGATCCAAGGGATTGCGAGCCTTGGACTAGCAGCCAAAGGTTGTGAACCAAGTAAAAAAAAAAATTGTGCTTCGTGATTGTTTTTCTTCTACTGTGTTTTTACTCTAGGTTTCAAAAGAAAAGATTTTTAAAACATAAGATTTCATGTGCATTATTCACCCCCCTTTAGCGCTTTTTTGATCCTATATATTGTGTGTACTAAAACACATAGAATGAGTCAAATTCTAGGTTAATCAATTGGAAACATTTTGAAAAGATTTTTAAAAATTATAGGATTATTTATCTAAAACTATTTTCAAAATAGTGATTAACTTAGTGATGTTTTATGAATTTCATGATTATTTGGGTGTAATTATAACTTAGTGATGTTTTATGAATTTCATGATCATCTGGGTGTAATTATATATATATATATATACAATTTGAAAATGATGATTGTTGACCAGCACCTAAGCTTATAGAATCCTTAGGTCAACCTATAATTTCCTAAAAACCCTAAGACACTTAAGTATGTTTTCCTTGTGGCAAACAAGGATGTCCTACGGAAGTGTCAGGTAAAGGGGAGACCCTATTGAAAGATCAAGTTTTAAATGAGTTTTTGAAAAATAAAATGTTGACACAAAGTTAGAAAATTTATTTGAAATCTATTTTCTATGTAAAAGCAGAGTGGATTTGACCCGAAGACTAGCTTTCAAAATATATGTTTTCTTTCTTTTTCAAAAGTTTTTTCAAATTACTCTTCTATTTCAAAATTTTCTAAGCTATTCTTATATTTCAAAATTCCTTTTTGGAAAAATGCTTAGAAACCTTGAAAATTATTTTTTTCAAATTTATTTTGAAAATGAATTTTCAAAATATTTGAAAATGAATTTGAAATACCTTAGATACTTTTGAAATATTTTGAAAGGTAATTTCAAAATGACATTGGAAAAAGTTTGAAAAGGTTAAGTATATGGTATTTCAAGAAGTTAAGAGATGTTTTTAACTAAGAAACTCCATGATTGTTGGTGCAAAACCTAAGGAGATCTTAAGAATCACAAAGTAGATAGTCTTTTTGATATATACCAAAGGGGGAGAAGAAGGTATAAGTTAGAAACCTTTATTCTTTCTTAGTTTGGCATAAGACCTGAAAAGTTAGGTTGAGTGTTTAACCCAACTTAAACATATTGTCAAACATCGAAAAGGGGAAGATTGTTAGTGCAATCAGTCTCTAGAGTTTTGATGCTTGACAAGCAACATGAGTTTCTCAAGGTTGAACAAATTGGTGAGATTATCCAAGCAAGTCAAGGTTGACTTGATGCTTGGAAGTGAGTAAGAAAGAAGTCCAAGAAGGTCAATGCTGACAAAATGCTTGGTAGTTAAGTAAGAAGTCTTAACAAGTCAGGGTTGTCCTAAGTCTAGTTATTGTCAAGGTTGGCGTGATGACTAGCAAAGAAATTCCAATCAATTCAAGGTTGACTTGATGACTGACAAAGGGAAAGTCTAGGCAAATCAAGGATGAACGGATGTCTGGCAAGTGGCAAGTCCAAGAAGGTCAAGGTGACTGGATGCTTGGAAAAGGGGAAAACACTAGGGAAGTAAACTTTAGGTAGTGAGAAGACTCAGCGAAGAAAATTTTAAGCAAAGGAAAATCCTAGGTACTACGAAAAGTCTTGAAGGAGTGAACTCCAAGCACAGACCAAGTAATCCTAGTAGGCTAGGTAGACTAAAGGATTAAACTTGTTTGCATGGTAGTGTTTTGCAGGAAGCTGGAGCTAGACAAAGACTAGAGCAAGGCAGGACAGACTAGCTGAATGCAACTAAATGCAACTAGACTGATTCTGGAATGAACCTGACTTACCTTGCCTGAATCGGACCTTAGCCAGTCTGATCGACTAGAAGACCAGTTTGGTCGATCAGAAATCGGTCTTGTCTATCGGATGAGCTTTAGTTAGTTTCGAGTGGTTTGAGTCTTGGATTAGATGGCTGAAGGTTTTGGTTGAACGATAAGAGGCTCAGTCAACCAAAAAACTTGATAATGACAAGATTGAGAGGCTCGGTCCAGATCACGAGGGGCTTGATCTTTGGATCAGGTTTGACCAAGGTTCGGTCAATCGAACATGGTTTTTAGGTAGACCAAAAAAGCAAATCCTATACTATAAAAGAGAGACAAAGGTAGAAGGCTCGGAGATCTATCTACTCTCAAAGCTCTCTATTATGTGCTTGAAAGTACTTTAAAAGCTCTACGACTGGGAAAGCGCTAGGAGAAGTGTCACAACACTCAAGACTTTCAGACCGGATCGACAAAACCTTGTTTGTTCTATCTAATATACGTGGTTTATTTTATATTATTTGTGGTCGTAATATTAATCATATAAGAGGTTTCTTTTCCTTCGAAACATTTTCTGAAAGGAGAAAAATAGTGGATGACATTTTTGTACGTAGGCCTTGGACGTAGCACCCTTGGGGGTGTGAACCAAGTAAAAACTCTTTTGTATTCTTGTCTTTTCATTTAAGTAATTTTATATTCTACTGTGTACTAACCCTGATAGAAAAGAAAGAATGACAAAGCATGGGTTCTATTCACCCCATCTAGCTCTAACTCTACGGTCCTACAAATGTGACACACATGAGTAACAAATAACCTAATGTTATATTAATGGTCACAATAGTAAATGTTAATGAAAAAAATTATTTCAGTTGGATTTTTAATTGTTTAGGTTCAATGCAGCCCTACCTCAGAGTGGTTACTACAACACTTATGTAGGATCAAAATGGAGCTAGAAGGAGGGGGGTGAATAGCACTTGCCTTAACTTGCTTTTCTAGAATTTTATTACACAACAAAAAATAAAAAGAATAAAAATAAACAACACATCAGAATTATGTGGTTCAGTAACCCTTAGGGTTCCTACTCCATGCCCTATGTCTTAAACATGAGCCACTTTATTTCTCCTTTCTGAAAATCTTTCAAAGATGGAGAAACCTTTTGCAAGGCTCTCTTTAAGAAATACACAAAAAACAAAATATGTAACATAACTAATAACATGACAAACAAATGTTATACTAAACCATCACCTCTAGAAGCCCTAAATGTGCAAAACACTCATCTTGGAACCTCTTGGATCACACAAACAGCATAATCTTCGAGAGCTTTGAGAGTAGTAATGAATGATTTAGATGTGCGGACTACTTGCTCTAAGTTGCAGATGACCTGCTTGGTATTTAGTCTACCTAACCTACCGGGACTTCTTGCCTTCTAGAGTTCACTCCTCCAAGAGTTCTCCTTTAACTAGAGTTTACTCCTCTAGATCTTTTTTACTTGCCAAGCATCTAGCCCCCCTTTGACCTACTTGGACTTTACACCTACCTAGAGTTTAGTCCTCTATGGTTCCCACTCTTTCCTAACATTTAGTTTCCTAAAACCTACTAGGACTTTTATCAACTATCAAATATCCGATCACCATTGGCCTTCTTGGACTTTTACCAACTTTCTAGCATCTAGCTAGCCTTTAACATTTCATATAATTATTGATATTCAGGTGTTGGTATTTCATCTATATTAGAATAATCAACAACATTCATTACATCGTGAACCATTGATTGCATGCAATATCATTAGTTGATGATTCCCCAACAGCAATTGTGCTAGATGACGAACCACCTGAAGGCCCAATTGGTTCATACAAATAAGGCTCTTCGTGGCAATACCAGTTGTAGTAATTTGGCACGAAACCATTTTTACATAAATGTACTTTCACGGTATCCTCATCACGAAATGTTTTATTTCTACATTTGCAATGATTACACGGACACCGTAATTCGGCACCATTCATACATTCTGGATTACTATTAGCAAAGTTCACAAACTATTCCACTTCAGCAATAAAATCATCTCTGATAAATTTATTTTATAATCGATTGTACATCCAAGCTTTGTTCATATATATTGTTACCTAAAAATAAAAAAATTTGATACATTATTACACTTGTACAATTTGATAAAAAAAATTATATTTCTTCTAATATGTATGTCTTTGCTACAAGTTTGGGTGAAAAATTAAAACTATAACAAGTTAAATAAGAATACAAAGTATAGATGTAAATGTACCAACACTAAAACAACATGCAATAAGTATATCATGTTATTGATCAGAAAATGCAGTAAACTACAAAATGCTAGACTTCAAATCAGAAATTGCAATAAATGCAACAATTTATTGATCAAATAAATTATTGATCAAATAATGCAGTAATTTATTGATTCAAATAATGCAGTAAATAAACTATAAAATCTGAAAATGCAGTAATTTATTGATCAAATAAATTATCACTAATCGTCCAACCTCGTAGCTGCCCGCGGCCAACCTCGCGGCTTCCCGTGGCCAACCTCTTGTCGGGCAGCGGCCAACCTCGCGATTGCCGGCGGCACTTGCTCGCGGCTGCCTGCTGCACTTGCTCGCGGCTGTCGGCGGTGCTTGCTCACGGCTGCCCGCGGCCAACCTCGCGGGTAGGCGACCGACCAAGGTCGCGGCCACGAGCAAGCGGTCGGCCAAGTTCGCGACCGCGAGCAACCGGCCGGCCAAAGTTGATGTCTCCACTAGTCGCCCGCCCAACAAAAGAGAGAAGGAATCGAGGCTGGAGAGAGAGAGCTCACCGGAGAGCAGAGTGATGGCGGACGACGAAGAAGGAGGCGACGGAGAGGAGGTGCCAGAGAGGCACCGGCGAAGAAAAAGCGGCGGAGATGGAGGACCCTGCGACGGAGAGAAAGGGCTGAGAAGGAGAAGGAGGCGGCGGCGAAGAGAAGGAGGAGAGTTTGTGCAAGAAAAATTAGGGCACTGTGCCCTAATTTTTGATTTTAATTACCGACGGAATTTTGATTCCGCCGGTAATTAAAATCGAAAATTGAATGACAAAAATATTCGTAAT
>JBBUKS010474677.1:0-17484 GCA_038050645.1 Hedychium gardnerianum
CACCATTGCCCCGGGGGCTTGTCATTCCGTTTCAAGGTGGCAAAAGGCGAAATGCTCGCCCCCAGCGCCCCGCCAATCCATCCCAGGATCAACACAGAGGAGGTAAATCACGAGGGCTAGTCTAGCTAGCCCGAATAGTGACTAATGCATAAGGGAGGGTAGGAACCTGGCTACTAGCCAGGATTTGACCCCCAGATCTTATGGTGACAATACCTCATGTACTAACCATCAGCTCATCCCGTGGGGATTGTCAATCCGTTTCAATGATTAACCAGGTCGGGTAACGTCGGACCTGGGGTGACCGGCCCGGCTCCACGAAAGTTTCTCACCGGCCACCAGGGTAAATCGGGAAGCGCTAATGGAGGCTCATCCAAATGACCAGTATTCTTAGACTCGCTTCTCATTAGAGGGAAAATTTTCTATAATACGCCGTAGCTGAGATTCGAATATTAGATCCCTTGATTATCCATTGGAGGACCTAACCATCACACCATTGCCCGGGGGCAATTAATACATGAGAGAAAAGATAAATTATAAAAGATATAAATTATAAAGATTAATATGAGAGAAGAAATGAATCTAACAATTCATTTTCATCCATGAATGAATGATCAATTGCTTCTCATCATCGATCAATTGCTTTTTAGATGAGAGAATATTTAATTTTTGAGAGAATAAATCTAGTGAAAATTAACTCTTATTCAACAAAATAATTCTGTTGGGGCAAAATTAGATATAATTAATCCATTTCCATGGGGATGTCTTTGGGATTCACCACTCTCGTCTCCCACCCTCTTGTATTTAAACCTCCTCCCCACCACCACCTACGTCCATCCCAAGGCCCAAACCCTGTGGCGGTGGCAGCAGGCACGGTCATGACATGGCCGCCATCCTCCTTCGTCACTCCCCGGACCTCCGCCTTAAACTGGAGGCGTTCCTCCTCCTCCTCCTCTTCCTCCTCCTCCTCCGCACCTCGGACGTGTCCTCCACCCGCCCGCACCCTGCCGCCTCCCTCTCGCTCGCAGACGCAGCTCCCCTGCACGCTCAGCCGCTAATCATGGCCGAGGCGGCGGCGGCGGCCGACGCCTTCCATGTGCTCGTCACGAATAAGCGCATCCCGCCGTCGGGCCCCAGCAACAAAGGCCACAGCGCGCCGCGCCGCCATCTGCTGTCCCTGTAACGGCCAAGCCACCGGAATCTAGCAGGCTAATCAATATCATCGGCCGCCGCCTCCGAAATAAAATAAAATTAAAAACAAAAACAAAAAAACACAAAAATGTGCCTTCCTGTTTCGTCGTCTCTGCTCGCTCTTATCTCGTTTGCAGAATTTTTTGGGGCAGAGTTTTGTCGTTCGATCGGTGTATTATTGTATACATTGAGTTTTGAACAACCAACGCATTCTTCAGCCGCCATTGCTTCGATCAGTTCGTCGATCGTTTTTTATTTATTTTATATATAATTTTTTTTGGCTCGGAACTTGATCACTAGCTCTGTTCGACGAAACCTTCAGAGAACTTAATTGTTCATTCAAAAAGAAATGCTTAAATCCAAAAATCTCCTCATAAACTAGAAACCATTGTATTAACTCTGAATTCTATCAGTAAAAAAGAAGAACTACATTTCTCAACTATGTAAGATCCATGGATTGAAACATCATTTCTCTTTTAGATTATGCTGAGCTACAATTCCGATCATTTCTCTTTTAGTCCCTTGCCCAGTCGTCGTGTGAAGAAACTCTCAACCTGTTCTTGTTGCAGAGTCAGGGCCTAGAGCCAACACCAAATTACTGCACAGACTTTCTTTCTCGATTCATTTATCTTCTTCTTTTTTTTTGTGTTTGTCGATTGTCAAATCTAATAATTATTTGTCGTCCGACATGGCGCCGCTTTTGTCCCCCGGTCGTGGCCTCCAATCATCATTGTCGGACGCCATTAAATGGCCTCAGATTTAAACTTTCAAAAAGACACCTCAAAGTTTAACTACGTCCAAAATGCCGTCAAAAGTTTCTCACAAGTCACAATTTTTTCATTCATTTTTATATCAAACACCTCAAGTTTCTCACAAATTGCGGTGAGAAAAAAGTTTAAAAAGCGTCTTTTTGCTAAATCATCCATTTTAATTTTTGTATAGAGTATCTCACCCTATTGTTGTAGGATTACTTAACTACCTTATTATATTATTCATATTATTATTTTCTATCTAAATTTTTTATTTAAATTCCGAGTCTTGAGCGCATTGTAATAATTAAAATTTCATAATTACTACAACACATACTTAATTTATTTAAAAATATTTATATTATAGCAATTATAATTTTATATTTGCTATAATATATATTAAATTTTATTCATCTATCATTTATATTATAGTAAATACGAAATTGTAGATATTACAATTCGGATTTAATTTGTTCATCTAATATTCACGTTATAGTAGTTACGACGTAATTGTTATAATATGTATATATCTATTATAATATGTTAGACCAATTCACAATTTAGACATGAAATAATAATAAAAATAATACTGAAGAGTAATTGAGTAACTTTACACGATGGAATAATAAGGTGTAGCACTGAATCAAAGTGAAAAAAAGAGATGCATTTTGAACTTTACCTTTTCTTAATTAATTGAATTGCGGAACTTTCTTTGAAAAGTAGCTAATTAATCTGAAAATTCCTTTTCAATTTTTTTTCTTCTTGTTTATCAACAATTCGATAAGGTGAAATTTGTCACTTGGCGATCCCCATGACCGCCCACATGATTGAGAAGAAATAAATTAAAAAATCAAAATTGTCTCTGTATACGATCAAAAAATTCGATTATGCCCGAGGGTTATTTTATTTTATTTTTTATCAGCAAGGAGTATGAATTGTGGGACATTGAGGTGCAATATAAAAGATATCAATGGGGGGGTGACTGATGAGGAGGGGTTTGAAATGGCGAGCGGCGTGGTCGGTTCTTTTGGCTGCAGGGGTGGCGTGTTTGGGTACTTCGCCGGGACAGTGGCGGTCGAGTCATCGAGGGGCGGCCGCTCGGGATTTAATGCGATGTTTGGTGAGACATTTGGGCGAGCAGGTGGTGGGCGACGCGGAGCGGAGGGTCATCACCTTGATGGAACCCGGCCAACATGGTGGAGTCGCGCGTCGTCGACGAGCACGTCGTGCCACCGAAAGCGACGGCAGACTTAATCGATGGGGATCATGACGATTTGGTTCAATTCGGCAACAACCATGATGACGCCAAATCGATCGATCGACCGATCGATCGATCGACCACAGTGTTTTTTGTCTTCTGAAAAAAAAAAAAGAAGAAGAAGAAAGTATTATTTCCATGATCAGTTAAATTACAACTTATTAAATTATATTGCGAAGAAAATAATGGTGCATCACGATAACTGCGAATTTGAGAAAGTCAAAACGGACTTCATGTTGAAATTTAAAATTATTAGGTAGAGTGTGGAAGCCCCGAGTAGGACGGTGTGAAAGTTCTATATTTAATTTGGTCATGTAATTAAGCTTTAGATGTTGACACATACACATCTTTTAATTAGAGATGAACAAAACTATTAGATCGATGTATTTTTTTGTAAATATATGTTGGAGATAGTGGAGCATCTATTTTATAAGGATGTTCATATCTATGATAGATTTATGAAGGAGGATTAGAGATACACATAGGGCAGGAGATCCAATGAATACTTCAATTTATGGATGATACTATAGAAATAGAGGACTATTAACACAGAAGAGACATCTTGTCTTGTCTTCTTTCATTCACTTGTATGAAAGAGCAACAATAACAACAACAACAACCGAGCCTTATCCCACTATGTGGGGTCGGCTCTTGTATGAAAGAGCATGTAATAATATTTTTTTTTTATAAGAGGATGTTTGGATAATCTTCCATAATAAAGATTGCTTGTCGGAGATAGGAGATCTGTTGTTGAAGTTAAAATTATAAATTAAAATCAATTTCAGATATGTTGAGATAACCTGAGCTAATAATTTTAGGCTATCAAGTAGGAAAGATGTTAAGATACTGAGGCCTGTGTTTGATGTAGTTTCCTTAAAATATATTCGTCCACCTCCGACAGTGCTTCGAGGTTATTAGGAACGTTTATTTCTCAAGATACAATGGAGAAATCACGATCACAATCTAGCACTGATTATTCGTGGTGAAATGAGAATATACTTGAGTGTTATCACTGGATGATTGTTGATCGAAATGAATCGACGGAGAAGAGAAAAAAGACGGGGAACGAAAGTGGAGGATTCTCTTTTTTGTTATTTCGTCACCTTACTCTCAAGGTCGTGACCTCCTCTTATAGGAGTTACGGTGCAGCGGTAGAGCGCCCAGGTTGTCATCCAGGCATTCGCGGTTCGATCCCCAGCTATAATGCATTTATAGGATTTTTTTTCTCCAAATGGGACGCACAACCAAAGGATGCTGGGCTTCTGAGCCGTCCGCATCAAGTGCTTCATGATGCTTTCGTTGCATTGAATGACCGAGAAATAATCATTCATTGCCTCCAACTGCTCAATCATCAATAGTGACCATTTCCAATCGATGGTTATGAAATCTCCATTAATCATCGATTAATACATTCGTTTTATTTAGCAACCAGCAAAACAATTCGGTTGGTAAAAAACATTGGTTCATTTACTTGGACATATTTTGTCCCAATCGATTTGACATTAAACGCACACGGGTCGCGTGAGAGAAAGTTTCTCCTCATATATTTGTTTACAACATCAATACTTGTGAATCAATATAAATCAACAAAAGTACCTTGAAATTTTTAATGTAAAACTAAAATCTCATTCATAATAAAATATTTTTTCTCTCCACCTCTTTTTTATTTAAATATATCTAATAGATAATTTATAAGAGTATATATATATATATATATAAAAGACATTAAAGTGTATTCGGAGAAGAGGGATGCACAGGTGATCCTTGCAGGAGAACGAGCCACATGACTATAGGTTGTGATATTCAAAGTGAGCCGGAGTGGAGTGCACTAAGGACATAAATTAGAAGATTGAAAGTTTGACATTAATTAGTCGAAGGATATCGGTGATGAGCATGCAGATGACAACGTTGTGATTCTTGAAATGGTTATCCACGAGTGTAGTGCACTAGCTAGTAACCTTAGTGGAGGAGTCAAAGGTTGGATTGGTTAATCCAAGCCCTTATATGTGTAGAATTAATACAAGTTTGTTAATCAGTCTTAATTTCATGTGTTTGCATATGATTTGATCATATCAAATTAAAGTATATATATACATAACGAAGGCAATTATAAGCTAAAATCTATCTATCTATATTTATTTATTTAACTGGTGCATGCATGCAGGAACTACCAAAGTAAGTAATATATAACAGAGTATATATGATCTATCTGTGCCTGTAATGCACAAAAACAAACTTCGTACGTATAAGCAAATTAATGGCCGATCCCCGGGCTGGGCACAGATTCCAGCAACCTCTCACTGTCTCGACCGTGGTGCGAGCTGAATCTGTCCACTCCATTGCCGCCTTCCCCCGGAGAAGATGGAGGGAAACTGGCCCCGGGGAGCATGCTGATCAAGACCGAAGCATCGAGGAGCTTTCTGGCGTGCAGAAATGGCGCAGAGGAGAGCAGGAAGACGAAGAGCAGAGCGCGAGCGATGGATGCTTTGTCCATGGCTAGCTAATGGCTTTAATTTGTGAGGAAGCAGAGGAAGGGGAAGTGGCCGTTCTTATAGACTAAATTATAGTGGAAGGAAGGAAGGAAGGAAGGTGGTGGCTTGATTTGCTTGTCCTTCCTGAGTGGATACGAGTGTTCAGACAAGGAGGCGTGGCAGAGAAGTCGATCGGTGATCTACAGTTGCGGATATTGCAACACATGCATGTTTCTTTCTTTCTTTCTTTCAAAAAGTTCCGACGAAAAGTCAAAGGGAGTTCTCCGTCGGCATCGATCTTGTTTCCTGGCATCTTCATCAACCGAATCTAAGGCAAATTTTACCCTTTGAAATATGTTTTAGTTATAAACTCACTAGCTCCCTTGATGTAGTTCTTAGTGTTCTAGTGATAAAAATTACATGATTAATCAAGTAGATCATATAGAGGTGTATAACAATTTGGAAATATATCATTAATAACAAGGTATATAGCAAAACACATATGGAAATGCAAGTCAAAAAATAACAGCAAAAGTTACTTTTTTTTTTAAAAAAAAACAAACTTTCTGAACGCGAAGCATATTGAAAATTAGGTTAAACAATATCTACATGTAAAATTGGAAATTATTATTGATGAGGAATATATGTTTAGGTGTTTAGAGTTTATCTAAACAAAAAAGTGCTTCTTTGGGATGTTTGATTGATCAATTTTTTTTTTTTAACTTACAATGAATTATCCTCGTGCCAAATTGAAAATTGACATTTTTTTTTGGAGAGTGAAAATGATAAAATATTTAAATCTGACAAATGATAATAGTTAAATATATCTCCTGTTTTTTATTATTCATATGGTAGTCTAACACGGGATAGATTAATGGCTAATATATAGAGCATTGTTATTATGAAGTTTGAGGATTAAATCCTAATTAATAATCAGATTTCAATCCTCTCTCATATACTAATCACTGTTCGGACTAACTAGATTAGTTTTCATGATTTATTTCTTCCGTATTGATCCTGAGATGAGTTGATGGGAGCGCTGAAGGCGAACGTTTTGTCTTTTGCCACTATATGATAGTCTGACAAATTTTTCGTCTATGTCTATCGGGTAAATTCACTGAATCTACTGTTGGTAGCTGGAGTACTTAATGGTGGTAGAGCAGCTCAATCAGAGTTTTCCTGTGAACTGATATGGCTCACCCATGTATTGTGTTATGTAAGACAATAGAAAAACAAGGGCAGTGCTCACCTCCCATGAAAAAATTAATAGGATAGAAAGATTTTTTTTTAAAAAAATTTTTTACTAGAAGGGCAATAATATCTATTTGGTATAGGAGACCTTTATATTTGCCAAATACTTCTAGTCAAAATTATTTAATTAATCATTTTAAAAAAATAAACATTAAAAGATTCAAGAAAACAATAAAAGATGCTTACAACAACACTTTTGGTAACCTTAATAATCAATTGGATGGTATTCTAATTGATTATTAATAAGAAATAGATTGATTATTTAATTACTAATTATTTTAAGTAATTAAATTTATATAATTTAATCAACTTCTATATATAACTTCACTCAAGCCATTAGGTCTAGAGCTGACTCAGTTGGTAAGTGATGAGACAATAACTATAGTGGTTAGGGGGTCGAAATTTTCCAGAAAATTTCATCACCTCGACGATTTCACTCATGCACTTGTCACATTTGAGTTTCTGCTAAATTCTCTCTCAATGATGTGAGACCGTCGTGAGGGGTCACTAATGTGGCGGTATCACATTTTTCATTCAAGCCATTAAATTAATAAATTAAACCCACATTAATTAATTATCTTGAATAATTAAAGCAATAGAATAAATTAATCCATGCATTTCATTACTATTTAATTATAGGTTTTACTTTTAATAATATTTTGAAAAGATGGGTACATTTTAAATTTTAAATTAATTAAATGATTAATTTATCTCCTGTTTAATTAGCATTTTCTAATTAAAAATATTTAATTACTTAATTAGCAATTATACAATTAATTTAGTTTTTAATTAGCATTTGATTAAAATAATATTTAATTGATTGTTAATACACATCTGATTAAAATTACTTAACAACACTAAAAACTTACGATGTGCATCCTATAATTTATTATTTTGTTGAGACTATTTCTATTTTTTTCTTCACATTTTAAGTCAGGTTGTCAAATACTTATAATAAAAATATTTAATAATCATAAAGACTTTATGTTCTTGCTAAATAGACACCATTGCACTTTTAATATTTTTTAAATTTATCCATAATTATTTTTTTTAAATTATAAAATTATAATTTAAGTATTTTTAACCAAAATTATTTAATTGACTATCAAAATAATTTTGCATATTTTTTAGTTGGTATGAAATATCTAGTTTATATCGATTAATTTTGAAATGACTGATCCGATTTCACGAAAAATTTTCATCGACTATCAGGATCAATCGGGAAGCATTCGCAATGAGTGATCCATCAATTCAGTGTTCTTAAGTCAACTGTCCATTAAAAAAAACTTATTTTTTAATTCATCAAGATTAAAATTCGATCCTTAAATCATATTTGTGAAATTGAGAAAATGTCCGACCCCTGCACCATTGCCCGTGTGTTTGATGGTTAGTAGTTTGGTTGGGTGATCACAGGTGGTATGAATGAAATGAATTGACAGAGAGATGTACATTTTGGAAGTTGAGTGTGATTTTTGCAGCCTCTCTCCCCCAGGATCAAATCAGTATCCTCACATCTCTTTGGTTCTCTGCTGAAACTAGAACTAGAAAGGAGTCGACTCAGATGCATCAATGAGAGTTTCACAGAGTTTCTGCATTATCTGTGAGTTCCCTATAAGTAACAGCCTAAATTGAAGCCTTATGCTTGTGCTTGCAGCAGTTCTCAACCTTGTCCATCTGAAGGTTTTGGTGAGAGGAAGGGAGATACATGGAAGAGGGAGGTGGCGTCATTAATGGGAGAGAGGAGAGTGTCACCCCTGAGCATGGATACGGGAGCTCCTCTGACAGAGGCTGTGGCCTCGCCTTATCTGTTCCCTTCTTGCAGAAGGTGATGCTTTCTCTCCATGCTTCTATATATTCTACTCTCATGTTCTTTTTCTTTCTCTCATTAATCCTTACAGGTTCTTGCTGAGATTTTCGGCACCTACTTCCTCATTTTCGCCGGCTGTGCTTCGGTCACCGTCAACTTGAGCAAGGGAATGATCACATTCCCTGGCGTATGCGTCGTGTGGGGACTCGCCGTCACGGTCATGATCTACTCCGTCGGCCACATCTCCGGCGCCCATCTGAATCCTGCCGTCACCATTGCCTTTGCTACGTGCCGGAGGTTCCCATGGAAGCATGTCGATCTCCTACTACTTTAAAGCACACAGTACCACACACATCAAGGTCGAGTACTATCTCACTTCTTCTATCGTTGAATCACAACGCAGGTGCCGGCTTACATCTTTGCTCAGCTTCTCGCTGCGACGCTTGCCAGTGGAACACTGCATTTGATGTTTGGGGGCAGACACGAACACTTCCCGGGAACGACACCCACAGGCTCCGCCCTGCAGTCTCTTGTCATCGAGTTCATAATCTCATTCTATCTGATGTTTGTCATCTCCAGTGTGGCTACTGACGACAGAGCAGTAAGTTTCATGTTTCGAATCTAGAGTCAAGTTGATTCGATCAACTTCTCGTTCCAAATTGTCATTTCTTGCGTTCAGATTGGAGAATTAGCAGGGCTTGTTGTTGGTGCTACTATCTTACTGAATGTTCTCATTGCCGGGTATGGAATGCTGACTAACTCATGGATTCAAATGTATTAAAAGACATGAAAAATCTATTCAATTTACTAATCATCTGATCAGACACACCTTTGCGCTTCACAGGCCTATATCAGGGGCATCGATGAATCCGGCGAGGACCTTTGGGCCAGCACTGGTGGCGAACCACTGGTCGGGGATCTGGATCTACATCGTCGGACCACTTTGTGGAACTATAGCAGGGGCATGGGCATACAACCTCATCCGGTTCATCAACAAGCCACTTGGAGAGATCGCCGAGAGTGGATCGTTCCTCAAGAGCCAAAGGAACAACTCCCCTTGATCCAAATTCTCAAAGATAAATTTTGTATCCCATTGTGTTTCCTAGTGTGAAATAAGTGCGAGTAACAAACTCTCTTTTGGTTTTTTCAGAAGGAATCTGTTATTGAAATTCTAATGGCATCTCTGGATTATTCATGGTCTCAGACACATGTACTATGAAAGTTAGGCTTTTTCCATCTGAGGTTCAACTTCATATGCTCAAGAACAAGTGCGATTTCTATATGGTTTGATTGCTGAATGGTGCTGAACTTGTAGGCCTTCATTTCTCTTTTCAAGACCAAATGTAAGGCATGAATAATAACATCATAGTAAAACTGGTTTTTTGATGGGTTTTAGACCATCATCGAGGGTAGGGTGGACTAATTCTCTGCTGCAAGTTCAATATCCAAAAAATATATTAGGCTTCTTGAAATACCAGAATCATAGATCGGTAATTGCTCGAACTCCTTCAGCCTATTGAACTGACATGAAGAAATGCGAGAGAGCGGAGCAAACATGACCAATGCAGTTGATGACTTAGATACAACATCAAATAACATAGCTGCCGGATCTAAGTTATATATCTTCGGCAATATGCATTCTTACATTACTAAGCTGGCCCCAAACTTTTCTGAGTCACCTCCAGGACTCATTATCCCCGCCGACGATGACTGCGCTTTCGAGGTATTGATGGAGTGGGATAGGCAGGATCATGGAAAGAGCATATGTCAGGTACAAATACAGCATCAGATGCAGCAGGATAATGGCGGATCCTTTGCCAGCTGAGTCCTGATGCGGTTGGTGGAGAAGGAATTTCTGGAACTCTCCATGGGTCCTCGGGAACCAGCTGCCCCAAGCATTCGCCAACATCTACATCATCGTCAGTGGTGCGATGAATTGATGATCCTTCAGGGCTTCCCATCTTTCCACTGTCAGCCTGTCAAACAAATGATATTAATCATTACAAATAAGTAAAACTCTGAAAAAAATTCTTTATGCCCTTTTACAAGGCCGACCTTCGAAGAATTATGCTCAGTGAAACCAAAAGCTTGGTTAAACTCTGGGAAGCTAAAGAACTCATCTAAAGGCCAATCCAATATACTCCCAGGCATATTGAATCCTGAGACTGGGGCCTTATTTGCCACTACACCTCCATCCTTGGGCATTTGGCTAAATAACACTCCATCAATGTCATGGGACACCACAGGATTACTATTGCCGGGCAATTGTTTGGATTGTGATCTGACAGGCCTTCCTGAAACATGAAGTTGTGGGTCAGCAAGAGGAGCAGCTGGTTCAGCGGGGTCAAGACCTACTCGCACCCCTGTTAGTAAAAATCTCTGGTGAGCAGACACATATGGGTTTGTCCTGTGTATAGCAACGTCACATTTCCTGCAAAGCAAAGCACGATCTTCCAAGCAAAAGAAGTAACCAGAAGCTTCCTGCAAAGAAATAAGCTTAGTTCGAAGTGTTTGGGTTTCAAAGAGAGAAAGAAGAATGAATAGAGACACAGACAGCAGAAAGAAAGTGATAGCTAAACAGATCTTTAGCAAAAAAAAAACAAGCAATTTTTATTAGTTAAAATAAAAGCATGCTAACTAGATTATCTTGCAAAATTACGAGCCTGATAACTATCAACATGACAAATCCATGTAACAACAACGTTACAGATGGGTTTCTAATGTTTTAAGAGTGACATGCAACTCAACATGACAAGGTAACAAAAGAGTCTGTATCATCTAGAGACATCCCTACGACAAAATGAAATAATGAGCACATGCAGAGTAATCATATGGCACAGCGCATCACAATAGATTGGGAAAAAAAACAAATTTCTCAGCTATTTGTGGGTGGATAGATCTCGAGGATCTCCCTCCATAATAGAATAGAGGCATTGATTGAATTAGTTGCATGCAAGCTCGACCAAGGTGGATTCAAGTATGTGAATCAGACTGACTTTACCAAGTGCAGTGGTGGAGCATGCTATGAGAAGCAAAACCATTCTAAAGTATTTGCCTTGGAGTTTCAGATGGATTATGCAGAGTGAAAATTGTTGGATATGACTACATATGGCACAATAGGCACGCAATTGCCCAAGTGTCTAATAAAGCCCGTGTTAATTTTGTTTTACATCAATTTGTCAAGTTTTCATTGTAGACTTAAGGAAGACGAAAACTTCATAACGTGCTTATGTTGGAGACATGAGATTTGGTTTTGTAAGTGTGTGGATGAAGACCTGGAATTCTACTGATTGGTGTTAGTGTTGTTACCTTCAACCTTATCTAGTCTGAATCACTTATCATCTCAGCAATATTTTTCAAGTTTCATATATTTGCAAAAGTTCCACTAGCAAAGTAGGGATTCAACTCCGGTAGCTAATTAGAGGCTTGAACTACATACTGAAGCAAATACAAGAGATATTTCATCGATCAACCACAGAGCAGGAAGAGAATAGAAACAGAGATATCGAAACTCGACTAGAACTCCCCAGAAAAGCTCAAAAAAGAACGATTAGGTAAAGTAGATCGGCACTCGTACCTGGCAGATGTCGCACTTGGGAACGCCGCGAGAGGAAGAGCTGCCACCTCCACCGGCACCATCGGAGAGCAGCGGCACCCTCTGGTGCTTCCCCGCGAGCTTGTTGGCCGCGTGCACCCTCTCATCGCAGGCCCAGCAGAGCGCCGCCTCGTCCGCGCAGCAGAGCACCACCGCCTCGGCCGCCCCGCACGCATTACACTGGATCTTCATCTCTCCCCTCCCGCCAATCAATCGACCAAACCCTCCTATCCCTCGAGTTCTTTCGAACAAGAAAGATGGAAGTGCATCAAGAATTCGACGCTCTTCCTAATCTCTTCAAATGTTGCTTTTAGGGATTTTGTGGAGCGACAACGCAGACTGTCGCGCTCGCGCTCCCGCTCCCACTTCGGCGGCTACAAACCCTCGGAGCCGTTCCGTTACACCGCGCGACTGCAATACTTATCTTCCTCCGCAGGCTCCCATTGGCGGAGAAGACGGTAAAAGCGGAACGACCACCGACTTGGACGTGTGCTCGCGGAGGAGCCGAAGTGGGGACCGCGTCGTCACGGATGACGTGGCTCCCCGCCGGGTAGCAGGTCGCCGGCGAGGGCCCTGGATCCGACAGCAATGTATAGAAAGGATCTCGTGCTGCGGCGTGTGAAGAATTCGCGTGCAAGATCTCCCTTCGGCGGTCGACGCCAACACGGTTTGTAGGTTCTATTGCAAGCGCGTTTGGAGCGGATCCGTAAGGCGGCCCCACGAGGAAGGTTTGTGGGGACCACGGCGGACCCACCGTCCTTGATCGTATGTCTGAGATGATCCGAAGCTAATTCTTTGTCTTATGACTCAGCGAAAGGTCTGGAGCCTGCTCCATCAGCGTGGAATGGTCTCTGTCCTCATGTTAATAATATTACAATCTATAAAATTCATTATTTTTTCTTAAACTACTTTTTATTCTAGAAAAGGGAATGTATCGAGGCTTTGTGACTTGAGTTAGAATCTATAAGTTGGTCTTGAATTGTCACTGTAGTCTGCAATGGCACATTTCACGTGTGTCGCAATCAAATATAACAAACATATTATCTTAACACGCATGAAGAGTCTATTTATCTCACCACACAAAAGCTTTAGAGTGTCTTATTTGATCTTCCATCTCCAAATCAATATTCTAAAATGGTTGCGCTGAACCTCCACTGCTCTTCATAAAAGATCAAAAGGGCTTTGAATGTATACAAAAGCTAAATGGATGCGAGAATCAACTACACTCAGATAAAATATTCAACAACTATTAGTGTCCTTGTTTTTTATATTAACAAGTGCAACATAAACACTGATATGTTTTGCACTTCATTGAAAGAATTATAAAATTACACATGGGATTGCATGAGGTCATAAAATATGAAGGCACACAATGATTTCTGGATAAAAAGAAACAACCTACAAGACAAGCATAGCAGTATTCAAATATTGGAGATTATTCAATTGTCCTAATCATAGAGTCTGTCTGTTGAGGCTAAGTAAACAACAAACATGTTTGGAATTCAACCGGCCAACATATGAAAATTACAATACTTTAATGATCACAGAAGATTGCCTGACAGCATATATACCTAGAACAAGGATCGACATTTGAATTCGATGATGCCACTGGAAAATAAGTTTCACTTGGCTTCTCCACCAACAGGGACCTTGCTATTTGGCTCAAAGACATACTTGATGAGTGATTCCTTCACAGAGAGTAGCTCGGGAAATTCTTTCTTCAGCTTTGAAGCATCCATCTCGTTGTTGCTCCGGGGTGCCACAATCACCTTGGCCTGCTCTTCCAGAGTAAAGTTAACCCACTCAAAGCTGGGGTCGATGTAGTTCTTGTACATCTCTAGAATTTCATTGTGACTGACCACACCAGGGTTTGTAAAGTTCCAGATTCCACGACAGTTCCTTTTGGCCATCTCAATAGAAATTGGCAAAAGCTCATCCAAGATGGTCATGCTGTTGGGAATGTTCACCACTTTGTTGTAACGAGAGATCTTGGTGATGAAGTTCCGAGGGTTCTTGAGGTCTGATGAGATCGGCATTCGAACCCTGAGCGTGCACACATTGTCATACTCCTTGAGAAGTTCTTCGACCTGCATTGCAAGAAATGAAAAGATTTAAGGATCAACTAGGAAAGGATTATGTTTGAGCCCCCTAATATCTTTGTTACCATAGCTTTAGTCTTCGAATAGAATGAGCCAGTAAAATTTGGCTTGTCTTCCTCCTTGAAACCAATGCCTGACCCTTCTGGATGTGCACCGTCATACTCAAAGATACATCCAGTAGCATAATTCAGCAACAACAAGCCATGCTCCCTACAGACATCTGCAAGAGTAAGAGTGCCCACCACATTGGTGCGGATTGTCTCTGTTTTGTGAGACTCACACCAGTCGACATTGGGCCGGCCAGTCACGCCTGCAGCATTGAGAACGTGTGTTGGCTTCACCGACTGGATGTCGAATTCGATCTGCGAGCGCTCTTGAAGACGCCCCTTTCCGTACTCGAAAGGTATGCCCTTCCTCTCACAAATCTTCCCGAGCAGGCCACCGATCCACCCTGTCCTACCATATATCAGAAACTTGAGAGATGGTTTAGTGTTCTTCGGGGCAGGGACCAGCATTCCTGTTTGATTAAAATTGATGCTGGTTTGCGCATTCTTGTCCTTGGAGGCTTCTTGCCCGATGAATCCGGGGATCATCAGCATCCGGGGATGGGGAACCAATGCGCCGGAGACATCACCCCACCATTGGGGGTTGCTGGTGTACCACTCCATCGTCTTCCGCAGCCCGTCCTCCCATGTGGTCCGTTCGAACCAGCCCAAGTTCTTCAGCTTTTGGTCGTCGAGGAAGTACCTCTGGTCGTTGAAGGGCCGGTTGTCCACGAACTTGATGTGGGACTCGGGGTTCAAATTGAAGAGCTCGCAGATGTCCCTGGCCACATCGACCACCCTGCGCTCCTTCTTGGTGCCGATGTTATATATATGGCCGATCTCGCCTCGGTGGAGGACTACTTCGAAGGCCTCAGCGACGTCCTCGCAATAGAGGTAGCTCCTCACATTGGACCCGTCACCGTGGATGGGGAGTGGTTGACCCCTCATCGCGAGGAGAATGAATTTGGGGATCAGCTTCTCCGGGAACTGGTTGGGCCCGTAGACATTGTTGCCGCGAGTGGTGATGACGGGGAGGCCGTATGAGCGGCCGTAAGCCATCACGAGCATCTCCGCGCCGGCCTTGGTGGCGGAGTAGGGGTTCGTGGGCAGCAGCTGCGATGCTTCGTGGTTTCCGACCACCGCGTCCTCGTCGGTCTCGCCGTAGACCTCGTCCGTGCTGACGTGGATGAAGCGGCGGACCTGGCCGGTAACCTTGCAGGCTTCGAGCAGGACGTGAGTGCCGTAGATGTTGTTCTTGGTGAACTCGAAGGAGTTCCCGAAGGAGTTGTCGACGTGGGTCTGAGCGGCGAAGTGCATGATGGTGTCGATGGACTCGGTGACGAGGAGGAACTGGACGAGGTCGGCGCTGGCGATGTCGCCCTTAACGAACTTGAAGTTGGGGGAGGCACGGGAGGGGTTGAGGTTGTTGAGGCTGGAGCAGTAGTCGAGCTTGTCGAGGACCACCACCTTGTAGTGCGGATAGTTCCGGACCAGGCGGTTGGCGACGTGGGAGGCGATGAAGCCGGCGGCCCCGGTGATGAGGATGTTCCTTGGCGTGTAGCTCGCCATTCTCGTCTAACCTGTAAACAGAGACAAATAGGTTCAACAACGTAATCCGAAGCTTGTCGTACAAGAGGAAAATTCCCAAAATTGTCGCCAAGCCGATCGCTAGCGATCCGTCCGATCTGTGGCCAATGCAGGTGAGGGGGGAAGAGAAAGGAAACCGAAGAAGGGCAGACGAGAAGAGAGAGCCTGCCTGGAACCTAGGTCTTGATAGGGCGGCGGGGCAGACGGAGAGGGCGGCGCGTTAGACGGCGGCGAAGGCGTCGTTGAGGTTCAGTCGATGCGTCGGGGATTAAATAGGGAGGGGATAAGATCCACAGGACCACAGCTGACAGCTCATCGCTGAAAACTTGACTTATTTGTCCAAATAAAATCATAATTTAAATACCGTAACAATTAAATCAAATTTTTATAATGATTCACGAGTGCAATTCCCCCTTTTTTTTTCACGATGAAACGTTCATCCGAAGAATAAAAATCTAATTATTAATTTAAATTTAATTTTTAAATCTATATTAGACTGATCTCGTGAAGATAATTTCTTTTTTCACAATCCATTGAAATATGTATTAAAATTAATCAAATTCATTATTTGATAACATTTTATTCGTTTTTTTTCTTCTCTATTAATTTCACTTTAAATATTAAAAATACATATAGAAAAGTTATTAGAATATTAATAAATCGTAAAGTCGAAATGGTAATATGATCAATTAAAATTATTATATTACCACTCTGAGGAAGATAAACTTAGTAATGCCATATGGAAAAGATTAAAATTTTAGTTAATATGTGTTTTAAAATCGAGATATATGCAAATTTATAGTTAGAAGTAAAATGGGAAAATAAAATAAAATAATCTATTTCTAAAAGCAAATTGACATGAGAAATAACTTTAATTCTATTTATTTTCTTTATATTTTTTTTTCCTTCCAAAATCAGTTTATGCTCTGCAGCCGCTTATGCTGCTCCGCAGTCAGGATCGACTCGACGGGGGCGTGGGATACGGTTAGGTTTCGTTGCGAGGATGACGTGACTCAACGTGGCGTCCCGCGTGCCCTTGTTCTGGTGGGTGGTATGTTTATATCAAAAGTAATGATGTAATGATTATGGTTTTTAATAAATAATTTAAAATTTAAAATTTTTAATTATAATATATTATAAAAAAAATTAATGAAAAATAGATTTAAGAAGGTTGATTATTTTGATAAATTTTTATTAATATTTTTTTATTTATTTTGATGATTAATAAAAAAAATTGTAGAATTAAATTGATGATTTTAAATTGGATGTTATTCGATTGGATTAATTTTATATATATATATATACAGTTTTGATATCCTGCACACCCCTATGTGAGCGATCGTGAGCGACAGGCAACGTGGACACCTGACGTGGCTAAAATTAAATTTTTTTAATGCAGCTGTTCTTTCTCTCTTCCTTCGCGCGCGCTGTTTTT
>JBBUKS010474693.1:0-17483 GCA_038050645.1 Hedychium gardnerianum
GTATAGTTTTGGCATACGGGTATTATATGCATACGATGGTGAGTTGATTCTTTCTGTGAGACTGTATATCTTTTGTTTCCTGTACATTCTTGAGTTATTGTACTTACTATTGATCATGCACTATCTGTCTTATATCCGCTGAGTATTCCTTTTGTACTCACCACCCCTGCTTTCTTTTATTGTTTCCTTGTCAACAGGTTGTTGATTTGGTCGCTTGAAGGACATCAGCTCGCGTTGTCCCTATCACATCGAGCTGTGGGTTTATCTCTGATTTCTTTCGGTTTGTTTTAGCTTACAAGCTTGTTTACTATTCATGTATTGTACTCATTTATTCGTATCTGATTTTCAGATGTGTTTCTGACAATGTACTTGGTGTTTAAGCCGGGCCGGCTCACAACAATGTGTTGTCTTGGTTTTCTGGTCGTGTAGACCATCATTTTTATTTTCCTTGTATTATCTTATACTCTACGTGGTTGTGCAATACCCGAGTGGGGTATTTATTTCATATCTATACATTGCGTGGATTGTAAATACCCGTGTGGGGTATTTTTAATTGTTATTATTGCATTGTGTATGTATGTATATACCCGTGTTGGATATTTGTGTTTTAGATGTATTATGTATTCAGGGAATTGTCCGCCGTACAGGGGAGGTGTTGTCCGATTTTTGTCGAATAAATATCTTTCCAGGGCGTGACAACTAGTGGGTATGAACAATCGATTGATGATACTGCTATAATGAATATAAAGTTTTTAGATTGATCTAAAAACTTGATTAATAGTTATAAGTCGTCTGATGGGTATGAACAGTTGATTGATGACATTGTTGCAGCGAACAAAAAAATTTTGAACTCGACTATGACACTCGACTAATGCGGCAACAGACAGCTGCTGGTAATGAGTAGTCGACTATTGTGCTCCAAGCTGAGCTAAAAGAAAGAGTCATTCTGAAGGTGAAACGGCCAAATTTAGATGGAGCAATCGACTGGTAGGTGCATGCGGTCAATTGATAGGCAAAAAAGAGCCATGATTTAAAGCGTGTAAAGAGGGTTTTGTGGATGATTTTGCATGCCAATTCTTGGGAGTTTTGGAGGAGAGTGTTGTTGTATTTTCAAACCTCAAGAGACAATCCAAAAGCAATAAACAACGATCAAGGCCAAGCTTCTTTATGTAAATGTGTTTATTTCTATTCCTCTTGATATCATTTGTATATTTATATTGGTTTGGTATTGTTTGTAAGAATAGGTGATGTAAGAGGTTTCTCCGTGATCTAGAAGGTTTACAAGAAGGAGAAATGGGGTTGAGCATTCGGTTAAAATCGAACCGAACAAATCGAAAACCAAACAAATCGATTTTTTAAAACCAACCGAACCAACTAAATTTTCTTACAAAAATCGAACAAACTAAACCGATAAAATATCAGTTAATTCAATTTTTGACTGAATTAATCGAATTAACCAAAATTTTAAAACCAAATTAATTAAATTTAGATTTTGTTTAATTAATTATATTTTTAAATAAAAAATAATTAAATTAATATCCTTATTCGATTTAATCAAATTACGAATTTTAAAATCGAACTTGAACCGAATTTAAAAAAAAATGAAAATCAAATTAACCGAACTGAATTTCTAAATTCGATCGGTTCGATTCGGTTAATTCGATTTTATTGAATTTTTGCTCACCCTTAAGGAGAAAGGCTTAATGGTGGTAGTACTAGGACTAGGTCATAAAATAAGAATCGGAGATTTCGAACTATATAAAATCGAGGTGTTGAGTGCTTGTGTTTTGTTTCTATATTTCTATTGCATATTAACATCTTGTAGAATTGATGAAATGAAAGAAACAAATCACTATTCATCTACTCTAGCGACATCATTGTTCCTAATAGAACTAATATTATGACCAAAGTGAGATCTATTTGGTAGATTCATTGCATTTAGCGTAAATAGATATATATCAACACTAAAAATAATTGACTTAAAGAAAAATTATTTTTACGTCAGATATATGTTCAAGATAACTCACAAATAAAGTATAACTATTGTGAATTATACACATAATATGTCGATACAAAAGAAAATATATTGTGCGGCTAATTAAGGTTATTATCAGCTATGTTTAGAAAGTATCGTTAATAAATTATATTTTAATCCAAAAATTAAATATAATATTGTATTTGATATCTCGTTAAGGGCCCATATATATGCATATTATTTTGATTGTTGCATTTACTTGATTATATTACATCCACAAGTATGTTTAGGATTTAACGTAAGCTTTGTTCTTCCTTTTTTAAAAAAAAAAACACTCAATATCTGCCAACATCAATAATATGTCAATGCTTACTAACAATAATTTTATGAAACTGAAAAGGATCGGTAATAAAGGTAAGAGAAAATAAACTACTGAATTTGAGATTTTAGGACATAAAATGCAAAAGAAATAAAATCAGGGAATTCACTTATGTAATGTTGTCTCACGAGTCGATTGCCACTTTACAGTGAAAGAAAGATATATCTATATAAGAAATGATAAAAAAAAAAAAACTAGAGTAGAAATGATCGGTGGTTTTAGGTTTTATATAGGAGCTAAAATGTTTTTGGATTTAACAAGACTTTTACAAATCAACATATTCTTGCTCATTTGATGATATAGAAAAGTTAATGTCACAATGAATTTTTTATTTTTTTGATATATTAAATTTTGATGTCAACATAGGAAAACAACTAACAAAAATAATAAAAATACAAATCAATATAATAAAATTTTAGAATTAATACATACAAATATATATGTGAATCATTCTTAATTATTCATGATATTTAATGACAAATTAAATTTAAACTGTCGTTAATAATTTTAACCACAAATTTACATCGAAGAATCTAGTAACAAAATATTACTGCAAAACTTTTATTAATAAATTATTACGGTTAAAGAATTAGAATTAAAAAATAAAAATTGTAAGTAGATTAAAACAACTCTAGCATTGTCTTGGTCCGGCAAAGAGATTAAAAGGAAAATTAGAATTTTATTGATTCACAATTAGAGTTTTCTACGACACATGAATAGCTTTCGGACATTTAGGCTATATGTTGACTCCGAAAATGGAAAAACGAAGGAAAAAACATTGAACGGTGGAAAAAAATTAGTAGGGAAGGGTAAGAAAATGGAGAAAGAAAAGAAAAGAATTTGAGGGGAAGGGGAAAAAAACATTGGAAGAAAGAATCACGGACTCGCATAGAGTCATTGGCCTCGGCCGCGTGAGGTGAACTTGCACTCGTGGGGGTTGCGGGCAACGGCTGAGTGAGGTTGCACCCTCATGCGCGTGGGGCTGCCAGCCACGGCTGCATGTGGTCGCCACCTTGCAAAGGGTCATCGGCTATGCAAGATCGCTGCCTCACAAGGAATCGCTGACTGCAGTGTCACTACGTCATCGTACGAAAGACCTAGTTGCGTGTCTTCGAATTTTGTTGGAGAAATTTGACTCCGCAGCGAGTTGGGAAGAAGAGAAAGGGAATTACTTTCCGTCCAACTTGAAAAGGATAAAATAATAATAATAATTGATTCGTAGACAGATTCATAATTCCGTCTGCCCCATCCGGTAAACAAAAGAAAAAAAAATATCCTTTTTACGAAATAAATAGGAAAAAAAATTCCATCTTACAAATCTTTCCATAATATTATTTTCGTCCTCCTAAATAAACAGTCTCAGTAAAAAAACTACACCACTTAATCACATAAATGGAGAAAAATCATGTGATACAATAATAAAGTATTTAGAGAACAAATAAACGGATCAAAATTCAAATGCCAAGATAACTGAATATATTCTGCATATCAATCTTTAAATATACGTAAACTATACTCCAAAGAAACATCTCATCTGAATTATAATAAATAAATAAATGGGGCAAGAATGTAACACAGCTAGTGTTGCCCAATAAAAGTTAGAGTTACATCAGATATATTACGTTATTGATACGCAGAATGGAAGGATGGAAGTGTAGAGAAAATGGCACTAAATGATAAATGATTACACAAACAAGGCTACAGTTCATTATAAATTCATGAGAAGGAACAAACATGCAAGTAAAATTAAAAAAATGTTGAATGAAACAACTATTATAATGGGCAAATAACAAACACCCACGGTCAGCAATAGAACATCCATGCAATCTCCCAAATACGCATAATTTGATTTCTAATTACGACATACTACAAGATATTTTCCTTGGGTGAAATAACAAATCTAAAATATTAGATCATTCATTGCAAACACTTCTGAATTTATCCTAATAATCGATGAAAAACTTTCATTCATCCCCGCCGTCCGAAAGGCTGAATAACTGATGAGCTTTAAAAGAAACTACCAAACACAGAAAAGGCTGCGTCATTCATTTCGATTGTCATATTTCATTCCAACTCCACGTAATGCTTTTCAGTTCCACGAATTAAAGACACTAAGAACATTTGTATTTGGAACAAATCATATCAATCAATATACAAACTACAACACAAGAATATTAATAAAGGAACTAAAGATGGAACTAAAGAAGATTACAAGTCAGTAGTTCCTCTCACTTATAATCAAATTTAAAGGTGAAATCAACTGATGCTTTTCAGTTCCACTTTTAATCTAATATGCCCTGAAAACATGAACACAAAACTCAAATAATTGAACTGTCGAGTAGTTCCTCTCACTTATAATCAAATTTAAAGGTGAAATCAACTGATGCAAAGATGGAACTAAAGAAGATTACAAGTCAGTACCAACAAGCAACATAGTGTCCTTCAAGATTTTTTTAGCTCGCCAATGGACAGCATTTGCAGATTCGGTTGTCCCAGCCTGTAAAGAGAAAGAGGAACAAAAAATTTAGAGTCAATATTATGAAAAATCAATAAAGCAAGTCAAATACATTAACCCAAAGGAAAAGGTAGCACCCAAATCATTACCTTTTTTTCCATCAGGTAGTACTCTCTCCACAATTCCATGTTCTCAGGGTACATGTCTAAAGCCGAATTGTACAGATTTTGAGCACATGTAATGGCAAATTTATCACCAACGAAACCAAGGTTTGACTCTAGTTCGATACAATGTCTGAAGAGTTTAACACTCGGATGGGGTAAAGATAAAAGTCTGCAGCCACAAGTAAATGGTGATAAGCAAGATGTAAGCTAGAAAGAGCAGCATAATTAACAAAAGCAAAAAAGAGGAAAGATAAGAAACATTAACATTATCAAATGACCTGACTTCGGCTAGTTCCTAGTTCATACAACAATAAACTACTAATATGAATTAAATTTGACCCAGTGTCTTTGATCATGGGTCATGTGTGAGCCACTAGAAGAAACAGATGCTAAAGGTCATGATTGATATGGCAGCAGCAGCTGGTTGCATTTCCCGTGGCGGGATTCCACCAACATTGAGTTTGGTTGTTGTAGAAATTACAACAAACTGCAGCTGAGGCACTACTGCTTGCATTGCATAAGATGTGGCACATGTGGGATGAAGACAACAAAGGAGATGAAAAATATGGGAGGAATATTCAATACTACGGGATAGATTTAGAACACCTGAAAGAACAGGAAGGATTTTATAATAACTTGGGATATATTTTTATAATTAACCACTCAAAAAATACGTAAGACACTTGCAATGTAAATACTCAAAAAAAAAAAAAAAGAGAAGCTAACATCATTTCAACACACAGCCACAATAGTCCATTTTGATACTTCAGGTTTTAATCGATTGGAACTGAATGGAAAGCTGAATCGACTAAGGAATCGACTTGAGCTGAACAAACAGCAAACAAGATATTTATGTTTTGGGCTAAGATGATAGGAGACTGATGCTACAGAAGGAAAGCTGAAAGAAGTCATTAATCAAATAAAACTAGTATCATAGCAAGGGTAGAAAGAGTTCATTAGTAGGTAATATCGCTATTCACCCCCCACCCCCTTAACTCACTCATCCGATCATCCTCTACATTCGATCCCCAACAATTTTTATAGTATTTTTTTTTTGTTTTTGGCCACCATTTTCCTTCCATAAGACAAATTTTTGATATATGAAAAGGTCAAAAAACTTCTGAAAACTTTTTAAAAATTTTAGTGTGCATTCTTAAAAAAATTCTTTCAATAATGAAAAAGTAGAAAGAAAACAAATAAAATTTTCAATCAATGGAACACACCCTAGTGTTGTAGGGGATCTGGCCTATTATCTGTCTCAATTGTTTGTCCAGATATTAGTCATCATCAGGTAACTAATATTCATATTGAAGAAGAAACTAGGAACTATTTCTTGAATGAAATGGCAAAAGAAACCTAGAAGAGCTAAGAATAAGAAACTTAAGAAAGGCAATTTTAGGTGAAGGCAGCAAATGATGATAAACCAAGTATATAACAGCAAAACACCACTGCAAGAAAACTTCAAAAATACCTCTTATACATGCCCCTTGTTTGCTGAATACCCTCTCTTTGAAAAACCAAATTTAGGACAGCAGAGGCAACCGAAGTTCCAGAATAACTACTGCCAGCTTTGCCTAATGCTATCTCCAAGATCATCAACAGCTTTTGAAAATATTCTTTATAGTTTGAAAAAAATTTCAATGCCTTCAACAGAAAATCAAACAATTATATATCTAAAAGTATACTAAATCCAGTTACAGCATCTCAAAAAGATTTCAAGCAGTTTAAATCATCAAATAAATACTCAGCAATATTATTCTAGATTCTATCGACATTAACCAACCTCTACTTAAGCAAAAAATGAAAGTCATATTTTGAAAAAATAAATGTGACAAGGCAAAATGCTAAAAATCTGTGTGCAGTGCTAAAAGCATGTATTTGAGTGTTTGGAGAAGTGAACACATGAAAAAATGTATTTGAGTGTCTGGATAAGTGAATCTAGCTTCTCCATTGCAAAATTGATTTTGCAATTTGAAAGTGCCAAGGCTCAGACTAGGTGGTGCCTGATTTGGATCAAAAGAACCAGTATAAGTACAAGGATAGATATTAACATGAGGTCAACTTGATCCCTGACCAAGGAAACAAGAAAAACATGATCCCTAAGCATTTTAGTTAATTTAGTCATAAAAAATAAATAGAGGTTGCCAAATAATAAAATGATTTCCTTAAAGGGGCATAAGTTTCACCCATCCAAATTGAGAGAAGCATATGTAACACATACCATAAGCCACAGATTCTCAGTCTTGGAAATGGGCAATCTATTCAGCACATCTTTAAGGAGGTTGAAGATAGAATGCAGATCTTCCTTGCTGATTGAAAGTGATTTATTCGTCAAACATTTGATCTCAATGGAACTTCTCAGAATCCACAAGTTAGTAGCCTCTGCAAGTTTACCAGTGCAAAGTTTCTTTGCAAGGTTCTTTGCTTCATTTAATCTCCCGGATTGCAAGTAAAATGTAACATATTGACAGGCAAGATCCTCATTTAAGCATCCACTAGATTCAGCCCTTTCATAAACCTTAAGAATGGATGAAATGGCATCTTGATCATCAACAAATGGATTATTCAGAGCAGAAATTGAATTTTCTCCATCAGAGGTAACCATATTCAACCAAAATTTTGCATAGAGAGAAAACATCTTGGCTGTTGGCAAGATATTTAAAGCCTCCTCGTACACCTAAAGTAGAGATGGGCAAGCAAATATAATTAAGACTGTGCCCTATGAAGTAAACAAATATGATCAATTATAGAGAATAAATAAAAACAATTAATTCATCCAATGTAAATGTATAGTTCCAAACATACATATAATTGAAAATCAAGACAATTAACCACTAGTTACAAAAATAATTTACCATCAGAACACCAGAATAATTTTTAATGGCATGCAAAGAAGCTACTTGCTCACTTCACTAAATTTTCATCATCAATGCAATTATGCTAAAACGGTAAAGGAATTCAGAGTACCACTCACCTGAATAGCTCTGTCCAATTTGGTCAGAAGTTTTGAACTTTCAGAATCATTCAGATCTGAAATATAACCAATTTGCAATTGAGCAAACCAGCCCCAGTAATCCTCATCGTGTAAGAAATCTTTCTTAAGATGTTCCAACACTTCAACTTTCAATTTGTCACAAAGTGTGATATTCACAGCATCAAATATCTCCACAAATTTCTGTCTTAAGGTGATACTTAACGGTATAGCCTCAATGGCTCCATGGTATATGGTTTGAAGAACCAACGCACCTTGCTGCAAGAAAAGTTCTTCTCTTTTCTCCAAAGCACCTTCATGCACATCTGATGCTTGCTCTTCAATCAATGGTATTAAAAGATCCTTGTTTTCTTCTTTCCACTGATCAGAATCATTGTTGCTATGTTGCAACAATTTAACATCTCCTAGAGCAACTTTTCGAGCTATCAATTTGTTGAGATAAGTTAGCTCCATTCGAAGATACTCCAACCATAGATCTTCTGAATCAGGACAAGTCCTGAGACCATTCTGCATGAGAGCACGAGCAGCTGCAACATTCAAATTTTGATCAAACTCCCATGCTGCAGCATAGATCCAAAGTCCAGGAACCTTTGGATGGTATCTAATTGCCTGTGCTAGGACCTGCAAATATCCAGAATATTAATACAATGCAAATTGCCAATTATTATATGAACCTGATGTCTATCGATCCACAATGAGAGAGTATTACTTGGACGACATGTCTAATAACCAAATATATCATTTCCAGATAAAATAAGACATAATAGAGTTTTTTCTTCATTTAAGTTCAAAACAACAAGTTGGCAGATCAACAACCAAGGAACACAAAATTGAGATTAGTTTGCTTAATAGGAAGAAAAAACCAACAAGGGCTTGTCTAAATTGAGATTAGTTTCTTTTTAATTCTCACAGGAAAACAACTAGGATCATTCTAAACTATAAATTAATAAAAATATATAGTTCAAAAAGCAAATTACCATAACTCATTAATGTTCCAGCAACTTATATCAAAGACATTTTGATGGAGACTAGGAATGCAACTTAAGCATCATTTTCTCGTAACCAAACAAATTCAAAGACAAAAAAAAACAAAGAAGAGGGACTACAAACTCAAAAAACTTCATCTTTGTACCTGCTTCATGCGTCCATGTCTTTTGTCTCTGCAAAACTCGAGGTATTTGAACCAGAGATCCAAATCGCCCCTATACCTCATCGTGACCATCCGATATATATCCAATATCCTTAGGACCCCTGCAATGTCAGACAAGGACCTCTTCCATATCTTTGATTTCTTCTTCTTGTTCCTTTTGAAAATACCCTTGTCGGCGAACTTGCCGATAATGGCACGCTTTCGGAGGTTACGGAGGGCATCGAGCTGCTTCTCGTACTCAATATATGCTATAAAGTCCTGCTTCAATGGGGAGCGGCGCTTGAGGCGATACTCGAAGTCCCTACGGCGGCGAACAATCTCGGCAATCTCTTCACCGGAGAAGAGGCCTCGCTGCTCGAGGTCGTCAAGCTCATCAGCCATCCGCTCCATCCGATACTGAACTACGTCCGCCATCTCTGCCTTGGATGGTGACGATTAACTGCGAGTGAGGCTGTGCGAAAAGTGAAATTGGATGCGGTTTAGGGTTTAAACCCTAATTTTTATGTCAAGTTCTGGAGGTATTATTCCAATGTACCGATGGGTATCACACCTGGTGATAGCATAACAGGAAACTAGAATCAACCACAAAGATACCATTGCAATCAGTAAATTAGCAAAACTACTTCATATCCATGCATGCATGTATGTTCATCATTACAAGAAATCCATACCAAAATAAAGTTTCAGAAAACATTCAATACTGAAAAGAAATATAGAAACCATAAAACCACATCAAACCGAGACTAGCAAATATAAAGACATGTATCAACAAGAGCGTAATGTAGAACAACTATTTTAATTTTAAAACAACCCCTTCCAGTTACATTTAATTTGCAAGGTAATCCGGGTTTGAACATAAAAGAAATATCATTTAATTGCTCCTTGCCATAGTTTAATTATTTAGACCCCATTTTGCTATTTCATACATATATTTTATTTTCCCATTTGAAAGCAGTGAAATGACATATATAATCCATTTAATTCTTTATTCATGCACAAAAAATAAATTAAGGAGGTCAAACACAAAATTACTTCAATTTATTGCAACATCCCGATGTTCTACTAGTCACTGAGTCCTTCTCGAACCCGAATCTAGAAAAGTGTTATAAAATGGCTTAAAATTCTACCATAACCCTTATTGATGAATGAAAATCTGAAATTTTAAATTCAAGAGTCAACTTGTTAATAATCCATGTCCTGATTTGATTAATAATCAGGCCCAGAAGAAAAGCATATCGATCAAACTCAAAGTCCGACCCTATAATTTTTAACCGATACTAATAAAACTTGGCTTCCACCTTAAACGGAGATTATCAGATATCATTATTCATCTATTTAAATTGTCATTATCTATTAATCAACCGATGTCATTATTAATCAATAGTAATTCATTAAGTGCACATAGATTAATTAATTAATTATTTGATTTACACCCAGATTAATTAGTTAATCAGGCTACCCAATTAATTAATTGAAGTATCGGCTTCTTGATACCTTGTCTTCTTCTCCTTCGGGGTGATCGGGCAACCAGCGAAAGACAAGCCGGTGGCGGTGGCGGTGGCACACTCGCTGGTTCCAGGGGGAAAATCACAGCGAGTGGTTTAGGGAACGGTGGTGGTTTGCGCGAGGTGCGGCTGCGTTCCGGCGGTGGAGACAGCGGCTCGCCGACCTGGGGGCCTCGGTTGGGGCCGAGAGACTCACCGGCCACGACGGAAAGCGGCGCTTCGGAAAGAAGGTCGGGTTTCCGAGAGTTTGCGGACTCTGGAAGAGGAGGTCGACGGCGCCAGTCAGTAGCTTCGGCTCGGAGATGGGGAGGAGGAAGACGAGAGGCTTCGGTTTGGCCGAGAGAGACTCGGCGGGGGAAACGAGGGCCGAAGAGCTTGAACTTGAGGGACCCTAGCGACCGGCGATGGCTGCGGCTGCAATCGCGGCTGCGGAAGGAGCGGCGGCACTTTTTCAACTGGGGAAATTGAAGAGGGGAGGAGGGTTTAGGGTAAGGAGATAATAACGATTTTTTTTATTATTTATTTTTTTTTAGATTATAACATTTAAACTTTTTTATTTTTTATTTTTTTAAAAAAAATTGATCTGATTAATTTTAAAGAGGTTCAATTCGAAATCACAAAAAAAAAATGATTAGATAAATTAAGGAAGTACAAAATTGTAATATTTTAAAAAATAATAATAATAAATTTAATTAGCCACACTGATTAGTTATGAAGTGATCGATTCGATTTCACGAAATTTTTTCACCCGTCATTAAAATAAATCATAAAGCATTAATAGAAATTCATCCAAATGATCAACATTCTTAGGCCCGCTTCTCATTAGAAATAAGAATTTCTTACGATATACGTAGTTGAGAATCAAATCTTAGATCCCTTGATTATCTATTGAAGAATCTAATCATTACATCATTGCTCTGGGGGTAAAAATGATAAATCCAGTTAGCCTCACTAACTAGCCCTATGGTTACCGGCTTAGCTCTACGAAATTTTTTCACCGACCATCAGGATAAATCGAGAAGTACTAATGGAGATCTATCCAAATTACCGACATTCTTAGGTCCGCTTCTTACTGAAGGGAAAAATTTCTTATAGTACACCGTAGTGGAGAATCGAACCTTAAATTCTTTGGTTATTTATTGGAGAGTCTAACCATTATACTATTATCCCGAGGGTAAAAATGATAAATCCAATTAATCTCACTGACTAGTTCTAGGGTGATCTATACGGCCCTACAAAATTTTCTCATCGATTATCTGATAAATCGAAAAATATTAATAAAGACTTATCTCAATATTTGTAGATCTATTTTTTATTTTAAAAAATTATATATAATATACTATAATTAAAATTAAATTTTAAATTTTTTAATTATTCATAAATGACAACATTATCTTAAGGCCACAGGATTAAAAATTATTAAATTAGATGCGGTTTATGGGCCGAATGGTTCCAATTTTTTGTTAAAAAAAAAATCATGTGTTAAACTTTTTAAATAACTTAACAATTCACTTGTTAAATTTTAAAATAAAAATAAAAAATTTTGAAAAAAAAATTACCAGTTATAAGATTTCTTTTAAAAAAATCACCGGTTAAATTTTTTTTCATTCAAATTTATTATTTTTTTAAACCAATGCTTTATTATTAGTAGGCCCATTTGATTCCAAGGATATTAAAATTAGGATTTAGGGTATAATTATTTAATTTTCATTCTTAGACTTCTTCGTGCAGTTGGTGATTAATTGCTCTAATAAGTATTGAAGTCAAAATATGACCTCTTCCATATAATGGGAGATTGTCCACCGCCTCTTATGTATTAGTTACTGTTCGGGTTGGCTAGACTAGTTCTCATGATTTACCTCCTCCGTGTTGGTCCTAGGATGGACTGGCGAAGGCGCTGGGGACGAGCGTTTCGTCTTTTACAACAAAGAGATTGTCCACCGCTTTGAGAACTTCGAGTACCATCTCAAGTCGTTGAAATAATTTAATTTTATAAAAAAAAAATTATTAATAATTAAGATAAATCGCGACGGGCGATAATGCTCTCCCCTGAAGTTGGATTTTATAGTGTAAATTGACTACGAGAAACAACTCATTATCCATCATCTCCATTTTAATAGGTGAATTGTTAAAAAAAAAAAATCATTCAAATTTAATAATTCCATTGGACTTCAATATTATTAGGTCCCTTTGGTTCACATGACGTTAGCATTAGGGTTTAGCTAGGGTGTAGACACGTCCAATTTCTATTCTTGAGATTTCTTCCCACAACCTGCCGTCAGAACCACTGTCGGAGTCGAGTCGTCACCGTCTAGGCAGAAATGGTGGGTATCGTTCATTATCAATGGAGAAGATGGCCGATGAATTCGCCGACCTCGAACGACAAGCTAAGGTCTCTTCTCCCGTGGAGAGATCACCAAGATTGTTCGTCGCCACAAGGACTTCAAGTACTGCCTCAAACACCACTCTCCACTAAAACATGATTTTATCATTCATGTTTTCTCGAGAAGCACTATTTATTAGTACATGAAATATTATTATAATAAAATTTAAAAATTAAATTCTGACTAGTAATCAGATTTCTGTCTTTTTACTAATCACTATTCGAGCTAATAATTATCCGTAATTTATCTCTTCCGTGTTGGTCCTGTGACAAATTGACAGAGGCACTAGGGGCGAATATTTTGTCTTTGCCACCATGATTTTATCATCTGTCCCCATGAAACGGACTGATGATTAGTATATGAGGCATTATCATCATGAATGTCTGGGTCAAATCCTAATTAGTAGTCAGATTCTTGCTTTCCTTATATACTAGTCACTGTTCGGGCTAGTAATCATCCATGATTTACCTCCTTCGTATTGGTCTTGGGATGGACTGACAAGAGTACTGGGGGCGAGCATTTCACCTTTTGCCACCATGATTTTATCATCTATGATTTACCTTCTCTGTGTTGGTCCTGGGACAGGTTGACGGGGGCGAGCATTTCGTCTTTTGCCACCGTTATTTTATAGTGTATAATTGGGGGCGAGTGTTTCGCCTTTTGTCACTATGATTTTATAGTGTATAATCACATTGACTATGAGAAGTAGCTCGTCAGCCATGTGCTACATTTTAACGGGTACATTAATTGAGTCATATATGTCTCGGAGGAAATGATCGGCATTGTTCAGTATCGGATAGAGTAGATGGTTGACGACCTCGAGTGGCAAGGCCTCATCTCTTGCAAATAATCACCAAGATTGTGTGCCGTCACACGGACTTCGAGTATCCACTCAAGCAACATTCTCTTTAAAAAAATCATTCAAATTTAAAAAATTTAATAAATTATTTGTAGTAATACCTACTTCATTTTTTATTTTACACACTTCAAAAAAAGAAGATAATTTACAACGAATTTTACGATTAATTTTATTAAAAAAATCATCATACAAAATTATTGCAACGAAATATTTTTCATCGCAATTAAGTCATTGCCAAATTCTACGACGAAATAATATAAATTCGTCGAAAATTTTGCAATAATTTTTTTTTCTTTGCAAAATTCGTTGCAATTTTGCAACGAAAAAAAAATTCATCACACAATTCACATTGAAATTCAACTCATCCCAAATACAAATCTGCGATGAAAATGATTTTCATCGCAAATCTAAGACAAATCGATTTTTTTTGCAAATTTGTGATGAAAATAGATTCATCGTAAATTTACAATACATCACTGTATTTATGATAATTCTGCAACAAAAATTTTTTGTTACAAAATTTATCGCAAAACTCAATTTTTTTCACAGAATCTGCCCATTTCTATACTTTATCGTATATACAAATAATACAAATAAACATGTCTATTTCATATCTACATACACACAATTTCAATTCATACATACATATACAACAGATATATACATACAATATATATATATATATATATATATATATATACACACACAACACATAAAAATTTAATTTTAAAAAAGATACAAATACAAAACAAACAAATTTAAATAATCTCAAACATATACAAATTCTTCAAGTCATCGTATACAAAAGATCAAATAACATTCTTCAAGTTCAACAAGTCATCATATCCAAAATATCCCATAACGAATAGTCTCAAAATGTGGAAAAGATACAAAAAGAGATCATTGTCCTCTTCTTCCTTAGCAGAACTTTCTTCTCCTTCCATACTTTCTCTCATTTTTTTCCTGCATTAGAAAACAAACAAACAAAAAATATCATTCTTAACAAGACAGAAAATCTTATAAACTAACACAAAACTAAATATGTAAAGACTTACTTCTTCCGACGTGGATTTTTAATTTCCACCACCTTCCTTGGCTTCACCAATCTTGTTCGAAATAAATTAACAGTACTAATCAAAAATACAAAAAATGAAGGGTTCACAAACTCAATCAAATAACAAATATTCAAAAATACTAATTTTGAGACAAATAACATTCATACACAACAAACTCAATCAGAATCATCACCATCATTATCATTATCGTCGTTGTCGTCATTGTCGTCACTATCATCACCATCACCAGGAAGAATCTGACTTGGAGCGGCACCTAACTGAAGATGTTGCATTATGAAGTTTTGTTGTTGGCGCAAATCGCTAATTTCCTGATCCCTTTGCCTCATTTCATGATTCCTTTACAATATTTTCCTCTTCAAATTGCTAATCTTTTCAGTCAAATTATTTATTTGTACCCTTACTGCTAGTGGGATGGAAGAAGATGTTCCAGCAACCCTACAAGTTATGCTCAAAGAACTCATTTCTAATATCCTTCCCTCTTTCGGTTCACCACTCGCCTTTAGTCATATACTCATATTATTACCAACCAAAGGGCTCAGATCCATCATTATCATCACTAGCACTCGAATTTCTCTGTGCTAACTCTAGCTCATCATATCTCTCCTATATTATCATGAGAAAAATTAAAATGAATTTACAATTACAATATAATAGAAATGCATATAATCTTGATTAGATATAATAGAAACGCATATAATATAAAGAGAGAGTAGTTACATAACTAATAGAATCTAAGTTATAAATTTTGATCCATGGTTACCATAACTAAGATATATTAGTTTCTCATTGAACAAATCAGAGGTGTATCTACTAAGTAAGTTAAACTTATATGTGGCACAACTTTCTAAACCTTCAACTAGTACATGACAAAAGACAATATGGGTAATGTCAATCATGAGAAGAACAAGGCAGCATTACTTTGGTTAGGCCAAACAACTCTTACTTAAAAGAAGATGAGTAATCCAATACAGTTAAGTTGATTGATCCAAACCTTAAGGGTGCGTTTGGTTCGGGATTATTCTTGATAACTTTGGTTATCCATCCAAGGTTATCAACAAAAACCCTGTTTGGTTTAGGTAATCGGCGATTCCCGAGTAATGATCCATGCCCGACACATCAGCAAAAGGGGCATGCAACCCGGAATCGAAAAACCTTAGAAAAGTAAGGTTTTTGTTGATTCCGGGGTTAACAAATTTTTTGTGTTTTATTACTTTGGTTATGCGATTACCTGATAATCACATAACTAAGATTTTATATGATAACTTGAATCAAACATCCCCTTAAAGAGAGTCTCTGGAAGAGCACAAGTCATGGTTTCAAGTGAATATAATAAGTCTGAGTATGTTAATTATTTTTAATCAAAACTCCCTACCGTTGAATAAATTCCAAATTCAAAAGAATTGAGCATGATCAGACACGAGAGATTACCTGGAAGATATTAGTATAGGTCAGGAACGGATTTGATGAGCTTAGGTCCACTAGTAATTATGTGCCACTGCCCAAGGTTGAAATCTTTTTAGAAACTCATTGGAGGCTAAAAAGTGCTTGGTGAGTACAGTCACATATAGAAGAGTTTTTTTTCTTTTTACAAAAAATTATAATATAAATATATAATTTTTTGAATTAATTAATTTTAAAAATGATTGATTTAATCTCATGAAATATTTTTATCGATGATTAAAAGAAAATGAAAAATACTAAAGAAGGTTCATTCAGATAATTAACCTTCTTAGTCCTATTTTTTACTAGAAAGAAAATTTCTTATGGTGCGTTATAATTGAACTTCGAATATTATATCTCTTAATTATTTATTAAAAAATTTAACCATTGATCCTGAAGCCATATAGGAGAGTTCTTGAAAGACATGGGTCTTGTTTTGGAGCAAATTTAATAAGTTTAAGTCCGTCAATGAATTTTGATTAAAATTTGATGATGCCCGAATAATATTTAAAATTGGAGAATTTGAGCATAATCACATTCAAGAAAATCCTAAGAAAATATGGGTCCTAATTTAAAGTAAATTTGATAAGTATAAGTCTATCAATGACTTTTATCTATGATGATAAAAGATGAAATGCTCGCCTTCAACACTCTCGTCAATTTGTCCTAGAACTAATACGGAGGAGATAAATCACGGAGGCTAATTTAGCTAGTTCGAATAGTGATCAGTGTATGAGAGAGGGTAGGAACCTGACTATTAGCTAGGATTTGACCCTCAGATCTCATGATAGTAATATTTCATGTACTAATTATTAATCCATCCCGTGAGAACAAACAACAATTTTTCTTCGAATCATATTGATGGTTGAATAAAGTCTAAAATTATAAAATTTGAGTATCATTAGATCTAGAAAAGTACCCAAAAGATATTGTTATTATTAGAACCAGATTTGATGAGCTTAAATGGGTTGATGGATACAGAAGCCTCAAATATAGAAAATTAAGATACGAAGATGATAAAAAATTAAAAGAAATATAAATTAATATGAGATCTCTAGATACATTAATAATTTATAATCAAAATCACATATCTCAATCATATGA
>JBBUKS010474716.1:0-38455 GCA_038050645.1 Hedychium gardnerianum
AACCATGAGGGTCTAGGCCCAAAGTGGACAATATCATACCATTGTGGAGATATCTAAATTCCTTCGGTCCTAACACTTAATCTTCCAACACAACAATACATAAGTATGACTGATCATACTACAATATTACAGAATTTTCCTTTGAGCGTATGGGAACATCACAATCACACGAGACTCCAAAAGCACTCTCTCCATTTTAACCACCCATCATTTATACTATTAATGATATTTTCATTGATTAACACAATAATATTTGTATGATGAAAATTTCTCTTGAATATGACTAATAAGTTTATCAAATAATTATGTTGAAATAAAACCTTAGAATTGAATCTTGATCCTTGATGTAAACCCCAGTGTTAATTTTGTACTTACAGTTACTAGATACTCCTTTTACTTACAAAATTGACCGCAATAATTATCCATGAACTCTATCAAGTTATTTTGAACCATGTTTGTTTCAGTTATGTTCTTTTATCTAGAGGGGGGCATAAGGTACATGAGAAAAACATATCACCTGTGTGGCTATAGCATCCAAAAGAGGAATATCTCAGACAAATGATCAGTTAAGTATAAGATGACTTTTCAGTTGAACTAAAGCATAGACAGTGAAAATTGGTTGATCCAAGAAATTTGGGAGAAATACCATATAAACAATTAATTAAGATAGATATTGAGATGAGAGAAAAATGGAAAACCATGAGATGGTTATTTGGCACAAAGCATAGAAGGCATTTATTAGAAATGTAAGAGGATTTTACATGCATAAAGTGATACACCATGACTGTATAAAATGCTCCACGTGGGGTGCCACCAGTTCTGGACAAACCCATGCAAGCCTCCCAATTGTGATGGCACTGTTTTCGAGCAATGATTTGTTCAACCCCTATAAATAAACAAAATATTTAGAAGGAAGACAAGGAAAAAGTTAAGAGAGACAACAACTCACCTCTCCATTTTGAAGAATATGAGCCAAAGATGATATTACTGTTAACACAATTGGAGCTACTTCTTGACGAACCTGAAATTTTTAGGAAGAGAAGTAAATGGAATAGAGCTAATGATGTTGCATGAAAGATATGACCATGTATCTTTTATATGCAAACAACACTTGACAGTTAAGGACATAAACTGCAGAAAGTAATCAGTTACTTGTTCCTGCACAAAATAATAGTGAAACTAAGAAGCAAACAGCTATGACCAAACATTAACTAAGGGTTTTTTTTCTTGTTCAGATTTTTCAAGCTCGAATCATGATTGTGTATTCCAATTGCAAACCAGGTTTGAAGGTTAGATACCATTTCAAGCAGGAGCAGTCCCTGTCCGGAAAGATAATGTTGTGTCGTGCCAATGTAATAATATTTTGGTGCACACTGATTAGAAAGATGAAAACAAAACCTAGTTGGCTTGTCTACGAGAGGAAAACCTATTTAATGACCATGGAAGATTTGTCTCTGCTCACTAAAGAAGCAATGATCAGGACGGAAGTTTACATTGTTAGATCATAAGGGATGGATAGATGGAGATTAGGATTAAGTTTAAAGGGTTTATAGATACATGGGTTAACAAATAGTGGATTTAGAGTACTAACATTTTAGATTATAGTGGAGTGGGGCTTCGTCCAGTTTTCATCACTTGATGTTTTGTAGTGGTAACAATGTAGTTTTCTAGCGACTTATATAAATTGGAAGGTGAATCTGAGACAATCAGTAGCAAGCATCAACGAGCAGCGAGTGACAGCATGTTAAAGTTGGTCTCATGTGTGTCAACCTTGTTTTGTTAGATCCATGTGGCAAAACAATATGTTTTCATCGTGCCAACTGAAATGGAACAACATTCTAATCCATGGTTGCAAATATCATATTTGATTTCCTGCCAGTAAATAGTTAAATCCTAAATCAAACCTAATGATGATCCATGCATGGCTCAATTTTGATTTGATCAAACATAATTAGACTTAAATTAAATTGGGGTCCCAATTTTAATCTAATTGGGTGTATTGATTGTTCTAAAAGGTGGTGTAGGTGGTTTTGCCGAGGGTCCACGTTGACTAATTGTTAGGCGACTCTTACTAGCCAAATCTTTTACATAGCAGATAGCCTAGGTGATCTAGGCAGCCTAGATGGACTACCTAAGCAACACAGGCGAACTGCCTATCTGGACCAAGCGCACCACCTAGAGGCTTAGACAGATCTATAGAAAAAAAAAATAGATTTTCTTTATAAGTTGCTAGTTCATTAGATATTAGTTATCTTATCTATATTGTAGCATTACACTAATTATATTTAATTGTGTTTTCTTAAAATTTAAATTTATGACATGTTTTGTTGTGAATTTCATTTTCTTGGTTGTAATGTGAAATATAAAATATTTTGTTGCTATTACGTGTTTAGTACTTATCAATTATTGTGATTTCTAACTGAACCAGGTTTGCTTTAGGATGAACTCTACTGAACTAACTAACAATGAGTCCAATCAATAAGGAGGACCTTAGATTGACTAGTGGAGACGAACTCAGAAGATATCATTTGGACACATTTCCATGGTGGTAAAATTAAGAGCAACAACAAAGGGCATTTGCACAACCAATGAGCCAAACTATGAGAAAATGAAGAAAAAATTGTGCAAGCAACGAATCTGACACAAGTGGGAGTGGCTATTAATGCCATAGATGACAATTGTACCCAAGTGGCGTTGACTACAAAGGGTTCCAACAATAGAAGACAACTTTCTCCTCAGATTCTCAAGGTTGTTGCAACTTCAAAATTCATGTCTCAGACACGATTCAGCTGCAACAATGTGATTTGCAATAAATCAATAGATCTATAACTCTAAAAGTGTCCTTCAGTCAAGCAATTTAAATGAGAAGTTCTTCAGCAGACCAAGGTAGAAGCCCTTGTTTCTTCTAGATTGGAGCTTCTTGTCTAGGTTTCATTTTCTAGTCACATGTACATTGTCAATTGAAATGTTTGGCATTTGATCATAACTCATAAGTGGTTGTTAGATTTTCAATGTATTTAGAGGTAATGGTAATATGTTTCATATCTGGACTAATTTGTGTTCTTGTAGCCAACGGTGACCAAGCGCATGATTGGCCAAAGTTAGATGGGCCAGAGTTAAAATTAACAGTTGACCTAAAACAGTCAACCAAGGGTCAGTTGATTGAAACAGGCAACTAGGAACTTAATGTAAACTGGTGTTTGTGATTTGATTGACCAATGGTCTATGTTTGGTTGACCATGTGTTTAGTTGACCATATGTTGGCTATTGGTCAACCAATGAAAGTGGAAGGAGAAACGGTGGAATCATTCATAGTTAGTCAACTAGATTGGGACATTTGGTGGACCAACAATTTAGTCGACCAACTGGTGCAGGGTAGTTGACCAAAGGCACTGATCAAATTAGAGGAACCCATCAAGATTAGTCGACCAGATGGAGGATGTTTGTCAACCAAATACAAGAATCGATTGTATGGATCAGAGCTGTAGCATTCGGTCAGAGCAGATTGACCAAGTGGTGCAACTTGGTCGACCAAATGGACGTGTGTAGAAACAGTAGCAACTGATGCAAAGATAAAACTTAGCCAGAGTTGGTCAACCAACTCCGACAACTTGGTTAACCAAAAACAAAAAGCAGCAGTGAGTCTTCGCAAGAAGTGGTCGTTGGGCTAAAGTTTCAACGGTGTTTGGTCAACCAAATGTGCATTTTTAGTCGACCAAAGTGTGTGATGTCAGCATTTCGATGCTAGCAAAGCACTTCGTGGAGGAGGTTATTTAAAGAGATCCAAGGCTCAAACGAAAGACATCTCTCCGGCATTCAATTCATCTAAAAAGAACCATATTATTCATTACATTGAGCCTCATTGTTGTTATCCTTTCCAAACCTTCTATACTGCTAAAAGCTACTTCTGTAAGAGCTCTCCACCTTCAGCACATTATCGAAGGAGAGAAAAATAGAGGATTATGGGTGTGATCTGCGTACAAGATCATAGGTCGTGAACTAGGAGATTGGGGGCTATCGAACGACGTTATATCATTGTATTGTTTTGGTTTCCGCAAGTAATGAATTTTGTGTCCTTGCTGAAATTGCAGTAAGAGAAATAATTTTTATTTTCAGACACACTATTCAGCCTCTCCCCCTCTAGCTATCCAACTCACGTGAGACCCAACACAATCAAGTTAGAAACTAAGTATTTGCAACTTACTATAATTTTTCTGTCTCTCAAAATTGAAATTGAAACTAATGGCAACCACGACAAATAGCAATCCGAAAATTGGTGCATGACAATTGACTAGTCCGATCAACATATCAATTGGCATATTAAAAAATATTTTTGGCATGCTCTCCTACTACTAAAAGGGAATCATATATCTGCATTACAATCAAAATTGAAGCTGAAATTACTAACGACCATTACACATGACTAGCCCAATTTTGCTACATCACAGTCAACCGGGACAATCATCATATCAATTGACATATTAAGTAATAAATCCAACCCTGATACTATTGGCATGATTTCCTGGCACAAAAGGAATCATCTAGTCGCTCAGGTGACCAAAACTACGAACATCAAACAGCTTTCAATGTTGACTTGCCACATGCTGATATAGCTTAATAATTTCATAGGATAAGCAAAAATATGCTTGACGGAACATATTAAATAAAAAATCATCTAAAGTGCAATTTTCCATTTCAACCAACCTGAACAGCTAATTCTCCAATGGCCCAACAAGCATTATTTGCCACTGACACGGCTTCCTTAACTGCAGTGATACTCTGCCATAATTATAATTAGTCAGAAGTTGTTATGATGCTTATTTCTCATTTTAATGAAAGAATTTCTTTGTACCAGTTGCTCAGCTGCAACCCTCAGGAAATCTGTTATACGAGGATACAAGTGCTTTGGGCAAACCTGACTTGCACAAGCGTTAAATAAAGAAGGCAGAGATAAGTGTAAGTATTTTTAATGTCAACAAAACTACCATTAAGAACTCACTCTTGCAAGGTCACCCAAAAGTGCAAGGGCACTTTGCCGAATATCAGCTGCTTGATCCGTACAACATTGCAAAAGCAGGTCTCTTAAGTTGGATATAGCAACCTACAAACACCCACGAATGGAACATATTATCTTGTCAAAGAACTCAAGCATGACTAGAATCATTTTGCTCCTTTACTTGATTAGACGTTTTGATAATGTAATACTAATTCTCGTCACAAACATGGATGAAAGTGGAAGGAAAAATTTCATGCAGTCACCTTCTCACATCGTGTTATTGTTGTTGCATTTTTTATTCAGTTATAACATGTAGCATTGTTTATTTGCTAATATTGGAACAAAATTTCAATTTGTGTCAACTTCAGAAAAAATACTAAGCACGTGCCTTTTCCCCCAAATCAATAGTTGGAATGATAAAAAGTTCAGTCAGAGTAAGGCAAATAAGCAACAAGAACAAGACAAATATTGTGTTTATTTACTGTTTAAGGATCAGCAAATGTAGGTTATTTAAGGAGAGAACACTTGTGCTCTGAAAATAAGATTCATCTCACTGTGATTAAATAATAGGATGTATTCTCAAGAATCAAGATCAAAGAAGAATTTAAAGTTTTACACAAGTACATCATTTGTCATAACTGTACAAAAACATATTCAAATCAATATTACAAGTTTGGCATTGGCAGGTATTACAACAATCTACAAGAAATATGAAACAAAAGATTAACTAGAAACATGAGTCTTGAACAAAGGATATGAATTGCAAACAGCATAAGGTGCTAGACCATGTATTCCCTGATGATAACTTTGCTATAAACTATCAGTTGTCAATGATCATTACTAGTTATGCATAGCTGTTGTCAGACTGTTCCTGGGCAGTACTACATAAACTGGCGAGGTGGTACTTCAAAGGGCTAGAACCAGTTCAGTACAAAAGTAATAGCGGATAAGACTGGTCCAGTTCAAATCTAGACTTGCACAACTTAGATTGTTTTCCTATCTTCTCTTAAAGATTCAAAAATTTCCTCTTGTGATCCCTTAACTCCTCTTTTGATCCCTTAACCTAAGATGAAGCTCAACATGAGAAGAAAAAGGGGGAAAGAAGCACAGGAGGTTGTGGCACCTCGAGCCTCTGCAGATTTGAATGGTCAGGCCAATGATAAGTAGATTTACAAGGACTGAGGACAAGCCAACAAAATAGATTGAAGAATATGCAATTTCATAGAACACAAACTGAAACCAACATAGTTGTCAAACAATTATCTGTGCAAAAACTTTAGAAGTTGATATACTTACTGCTAATGAAATATGCTACTCAACATGCACCTTTATGCCCCAAATTTAGATTACAGATCCCCAAATTCATAAGAAGCCACAGTTTAGTTAATTCTCAAAAACATGCTAGGAGTATATAGCAAATCAATGCTTATTTTGAAACCAAGAACATTTCAGGTAACTGATAGCAAAGGGCACATCTCATGCTGTAGATGAAATTAATAATTGACCCTTCCTTGGTGAGCTCATGGGGTTAGCAATAGGCCTATGGACCTAGAGATAGGTGGATTGTCACTACTGTTAGCTGGCTGATGCAAACCAACTTGATCTAGGATGGTAGAAACAACTTCCATGCCCAGTACCATCACTCTCTCAATCAGGATGGGTTTTCAGTCATCTAGACGACCACATCAGTAAATCCTAGTTGGTTTATGACAACTTTCCTACCAAATTGATGTAGACTGATATCTTCAGCTGCCTTCAGGAAAGATGCTTCTCCAGATTGGCTTAAAAATCACTTTGACTATGTATATACCACCTCCTAAATTGTTCTGAGGTGAAAATAAACCAGATAACTATAAAATAGACTAATGTAATCTTGAAATCTAATAGGATGACACCAAATATATTCATGCATACTGATAGTTGAGAGAAAACCTTGTGCTATGAATTTAGCATACTACACTGCTACTAAAAATACATGTGAAAAAAACCTATACTATTCAATTTAGTTATTAATTCCAATAATTCTAAAATTACCCTCAAGTTGACATACATCATATATATATATATATATATATTATTTGTGCCCAGTGTGTTATATAAATAAAGTCACTTAGAGAGAAAAATCAATTGATGGCACTAGCCAAAGATGACGAAGAAGCAATACTGATGTAACAACTAAGAAATTTTGATAAAGAAACACTCTAAAATTTAGTATCTTTATCATATACTTTGATTGAGTTTATGCGATAGTCTAAGACTTGATATAGTGCGCTTAACTTCAAGATCAAGTAAAGGGTTGAAATAAAAAAGAATGATTATGATTCTAGTACATACTCTTGTGACAAGGAGCTAATATAAGGGAAGAGATCAAGTAAAATCAGATGTACTCTTTGAGACAAGGAGAAAAGGTCAAAGAGGAGTCTGAGAAATATATTCAGAGGGGAGAAAGCCAAAAGGAGACTGCATTACTGATCATTTCATATGAAAAAGTAGAGATGCCTAACCCTACTTTAATCCATCAAAGCAACATATGAAAGGAGAACCATAGATAAAAATTTGTGCCAACGTAAAAAAAAATAGAGAGAGATACAATAAACTTGAGTAATGAGGAGAGAGAAAATGAGATGGTTTCAAATTTGTCTTTTTTTCATTACCCCTTTCTAGATCTAGTTCCTCCTTTTCTTATATTTTTCTCATGAATTGCCTATTTTTGAACTTTCTCTTTTTTGATAGATTCAAAAAAAAAAAAATCAAAAGAATAAATCTGAAGTTTTCCAGAAACTTGGTCACGTCAATAAGATGTCCTTGTTATTGAACGTCACATCACAGCTGGTTATGCAGGATTTTAGCACCTATTTTGAGGAATTGGCAAAGCAGCCAAATTTGTCATGGAATGAGAAGATGAGGTTGAGGTGTGCAACAGCCAAATTAGCAATGAGCACACTACAGGTTGTTGGTTAGTATGTATGTGGTGAAGCAAAATGAGGTGGTGGTGACTAATTCCTTTGTTGCACAAAGAATGGCCTCCATCTCGGTGATCAAATTTCAAAGGACCCACCAAGTTAACTCTAAAGACTCCTGCATTATCATATTTATTTATGTCAAATTCAACACTGACAAAATTCATATAGATCCTGAATATTATTGATCCTGAATGATATCGGCTGAACAAACAACCTGAGTAGTTTTGGCACTAGAAGTGGTGGAGGCAGAGAAGGTATAGGAGCTTTTGACACTTGCATTGATGCGATGTATATCGGTCAAGAGAAGATATATGCTTGTTGATATAGATGCAAAGATCTGAAGGTCAAATTTGCAATGACAATTTGGGTGTTAGCTTTTTTTGGAGTGGTCGTGTTTGGGGTGACGACATTGAGTGGGTTTCCATAGCGAGGAGGGAACATTGATCGGCTATTGGGCCCAAGAATAAAAGCAGGAAAAACATGACTGAGCAAGAAAGATGAAGAATTTTTTTGTTTACCGCAGGTGGATACAGGAGAGTGTTCTATCATCATAGCAAACTCACAGCCTTCCCTTAAGGGGATTGAAAAACCATTGGATTAGATACAAAATTGAGAGAGATGTAATTGTATTTATGAAATAGTATTACATTTATAGAACCATTAGCAATAAAATAATAGCCAATGACTAAACACCCCTGTGTGATTAAACATATACTCTTATAACGTAATTCTGATATGCTGTAACAGAGACGTTTATATCACGGTTATGTAACAAAGACAGTGGGGAGGAGAGAATAATTTACATGATCAAGTATTTCTCCAACCCAAGTTAGCTGTGTCATCAAGACAATTAAAGATATCATGAAGCTGTTTTCTGAACCAAGTTAGCTGTGTTAACCAGAAAATGGAAGAGTAGCAATTTCCCTTTGGTTAAGGAGATGCAATTCTATATTTCACACCATCATGTTTATGCTCAGCTGATGATAAGTTGTTGACACAGATGAAACATTTATCTCCATGGTGAGTACCTTGGACATCCAATGCTTACAAGAGGGAATTGGGTTGGAAGTTCCTATATTTCAATAAGAAAATCCCTCCAGTGAGGGAAAAGCCAAGCCCAAAGAGCAAAGTCCTACACTCCAATAAGAAAACCCTCTGGTGAGGCCATTAGCCAAACCAAAAGAGCAAAGTGTGGTTTCTACTTTCTATTGTTCTCTCACACAACAAGCAAATAGGGTCAAATTGGATATGTTGGGATATTGAAAGGTTATTTTATGAGGAAGCAATCTTTGTGGATGATCCAGGCAAGAAATTTGACCATGGGAATACTATAGTTGAAACCAGGTGGTTCCTCAGAACATCAGTTTAAATGCCACACAAATGCCAACACGTAAGAAAACTAGGTTTTCCTTGCACAGATTTAATACTGCACGTCAAAACTATTGCCATTCATGAACAATACAAATTTCAGATGTGCAAAGAAATTTTTTACCCTGGTAAATTTTCAATTGAAGCGAGTAATATGAAAAGCTAAATATTCAATAGACAGACTGAGAATTATATTGGCAAATTAGGTGTGTCGAAATATCTCACATGAATTTGTAGAAACAAAGAAAAACCTCATACAGGCACACTTCACCGAGAAGATTTGCCAGACCGAGAGATCAATGAAGCATTAAATGTACACAAACTGTATTTGTGAAATTTTGGTAAAGCGTGGAGTAATTAAGTTCAAAAAAGAGAAAGTGATTATGATTGAGAAATAAAATACCAGACTTTCTACACTGCTGCCTAGTCCTTCTGCTAGCCCTGATAACAAATCCAGAGAACAGACAATGAACTCTTTATCATATTGGACACCAGCTGTGGCATAGTCAACCTGTGTTTGCAATATCAGATATCAGCATCATTAAAACCAAACTCAATTATTAAAAAACATGATTGTTATCATGGAGAATGATCTGTGAATAATACTGTTATGTTGAACACAACAACCACAGAATTGGCTATGGTTGGTTAATCTTACAACACAAAGATAATAGAACTCAAAAGTTAAATATATAAAGTAAACAATAAGGAGTATTTCAAATATTCCTTTATGGTAAATGGAAGTTTTGTAAGTGTTAAAGTTTATTTGCAAAATATCTCTCAGAATTTGTCTTTTGTTTGTATGATGTGGCCAAATTTATTTTTAGTAAAATTCCCTAAAGTTTAGCTTTGTTTGCAAAACATCTGCATGCTTCACAAAATCTAGTAAAAAGAGATAGAGCTGGGTTTTTTCGATGTGGAAATGGAAGGAATGAATTGAATCCATAGGATAAGCTGACTAGCATCTGTAAACTAAACTCAGGCTGTATTTCCTACAAGAAAGGAAACAGATAGGGAAAGAATAAGGATCAGGAAAAAAAACTCATAGGAAAAGGATTGAAAAATATTTTCCTAGTTTGGGTTTGATTAAAGAGAAGGAATCAAGTTGTTTTCCAAATGTTTCATTGGAGTGAAGGAAAGAAGAAAGGAAACTTTATTTGTTAAAGTCATAAATTCACATAAATCAAAAATAGATTTCAAAAAAAGATTTTTAAAGTCATATTTAAGCTTCATGCCATGCAAACAGTACCTTTTTCTGTCCAAATCGAATGGAACTTTAATTGAACAATAGACTAAGCTAAGATTTTTGCAATCCTTTCCTTCCATCCCTCTATTTCAACCAAAGGAAAAGAAGGCAAGGTGCTGCCAAGAAAATATTTCTGTCACCTAGTTTCCATCTATACCTCCTTCTTAGAAGGAAATATGAAATGAGGCAATTTTCCAAACTGAATATCTGAGGGCGGGAGACACTTTGCAAAAAAATACAAAGGTTGACTTAGATGATTCCAAACCAATTCGTAGAAGCAATCCAAAAGTACCTTTGCTAATTGTTGGATCTGGATAATACCAATACATCTCTGAAATACAGGTTCAGCAAATTGAGAAAACCCTGGTCCCAAAGCCTGAGAAAAATAATAGGATTCTGTCTGATAATGGAAAGATTTGTAACAGAATTTCAATCAAAGATAAGCAATTAAGGTTGTAAAATCATAAGCACTAATTCCAACTGATCTTGCCAAAAAAAAGTATTTTGTTTGCCACCACTAGGTGAATGTAAGAAAAGCAACCTCAGTTCTGATGCCACTAGGGTGCAAAAACACAAGTTATATCAACTGATTCAGAGAAAATACAGTAAAAAAGCAAAGATGTTCGACGGCACCCTAACCTTTTACTATTGTAAAATACTTCTGGATTCACAAGACACATTAGCAAAGGTTAATTAAATCAACTGGTATAAACAGTTCTTGTACCATTCAATCAACCACGTATTTTTTATGAAGAATTCCATTTCTTCCATATTTATTTGAACAATACTACTTGTGATGCATTCAAGAAACTTTGCTCCACCCGATCTCATAAGTCATGCATTTGATATGCACATCCATAGTGAGCTTCAGAGGAGGGGGATTTCTCATGTTATCTATAACTATTGTCTGAAGTTTCACTAACTTCTCTGGCTCCATATAATATATTTTACCTATCTTATGCAGGTAGAGAACTGACAAATATGTTAGATCTACATATGTGATATATGAGAATTTTTAGCTAAATTAGTTAGCATTAGTTCAGATAAACACATTGCTAGAAGCCTAGGTGGGAATATTTTTCCATTTGTAAATAAATTTTAAACAAGACTTCAGTGTAGTTTATTATTTATTTTTAGTTTTCTAAGGCATACATTCTCTGAAACCAACAACATAATTAGTAACGCCAAAAATAAAGTTTGAGAAATAATTATATGTATTCAAGGATGGCAACGAATTAGGAAATCAAGTAAATACATTTGAACTAAAATTTATTGTTTATTCAAATAGTTAAGTTCCAGAGCTAAGTTCGAAGGTTAACATCTAACATATCATAAATTACAGGGTAGTTTCAAAATGCCCACTTTTTTCATTTCATATCAATTTTATATGCAAAGGTTTAAGCATGCTCCAAAGAAAATTTACTGTCAAGTAGATAAAGCATCACTTTCATTGTACTTTACGAGATAAACAATATATCCATTATTCAATACAAAAATATTGGACTATTTGCATGGAGTTGTTATGTGTTAGTGTAAGTGAATGGACTGATTATCACTTACTAACTTTGCCCCTAAAAAGTTGCTGGTGAAGGGATGTTATAATTTAAATTTGTTCAAATTTGTGTGTCAAAATCTAAAGGTATGTAGCACAAGGATTATTTGTTAGGATCCACTTGGGTTACTGAAGAAAATTATCTTTGGGTACAAATGGTTCCCAGCGATTTCTGCAACAACTGACAGTCAGCTGATCAATGGTTCCCAAACCCCAACCTAATTCTCAAATAATATTACTATTAGCACAAGATCAAATCAACTGGTCGACAATGTGAAATCTTAAGTCATGACTACAAATGTTTGCAGAAATATAATATGAAAAACAAAAGAGTAAGCATACCTGTGCAATGGACGTGAAGCACTCCAACAAAGGAAATAGATCTTTGTCAGCGTTAGCAAGTTGTTGCCATTTTGCAATCAATGGAGGCATCAATATTTCTAGATATTTTGTCTGTAGGTAGGTCATTGACATGTTGAGTAAGCATGTGGAGAAGGATCCATGAAGCCACCAATAGAAATAACAGAGTTATAAATTCAATCCAAAATTTTAGGCAAACAAGACAGGCGAAGAGAAATTAGCTCGCAAAAAATATAAAACCTGATTGAGCTCTGAACCCACAGCATCTGCTAGAGTACCGATGGCGTCATACAGAATACGCATGTTTCGTCTCTGGATAAAGAACATAGAGAAAGTTATGGACAATGAAAAGGAAAACAAAGTTGACTAAGCCGTCTTTTAAATGAGTAGTGAGAATGATATGGATAACCTTAATTCACAGAAAATATTAAGGATATAAATCATGATCATAAGCTATAAAAGAAACCTGATATTTTCCATAAGCACATAACAGATGCTGCAAAATTATTTCTAGGCGAGGGGTCAGTTCCTCTGCTGCCTCCTGTCAGCAGAAACACTCAGTTGGTACCAAGAAAATATGATGTTGAGTAAACATAACCTACAAATTGAATCATAACCTCTTCTAATGTTGCAAAAGCAGAACATGCTGCCTCTTGCACACGCTTGTTAGTGTCCAATATTCTTCGGAGCAGTCCCATTAAAATTTGGTCAAATTGCTCATAACCATTATTTTGACCAATGTTCTGAAATGGTAAGTAAACATACTTTAGGTGTAAGCATATTGCTTCTCTCTTGATAGAGACAAGAATAAAGATAACACTACAAAACCAACCATTGCAATATAATAATCACAACAAAAAGGCCATCAGAAAGCATTAAGTAACTGCTAGCAAGATCTATTCAGCAGTATTGGAACAAGGTTCTGTGTCACACCAAGGGCATGCCAATGGACCCTTCGCCCAGTGCAAGGAACAAACTCCTACCAGCATGCCATGTGCAATTTTACAAGATTAAACTCCTTGCTTGAAACTTGAAAGCATTTCCATCTACGATACTTTGCCAAGCATCATCGGTCATTAAATGGAATTCACCCAGTATTTAAACTAACTGGATGGACAGGACAGGATGGCTGACACATACAATGATGGAAAGGATAAGTGAAATTAACAGTAGAAATTTAGCAGTAAGAATTGTTATGGTTAACAAAGGGTACGTACAACTGGAAATTTACCCAGTTATGTAAGCATTTGAAATGTGTCATAAATATTTCTACAGTCAAAATCTTTTCTTAGGCATATATAAAAGATTTTTGGGTTTCCTTCTCTCTTATACCTTTTCTTTGGTTTATGCTTTAGAATAAATTAACATAAGCTTTAAAGCTACGACAAATTTGTTTTTTATTCTGAATAATGAGACCAAATTATATTAACTCAAAGTAAGCAGTGTAGGATGACTATAACAGTCATGCTAAAGATAGACTTAATAGAGAAAAAATCTTCAAGGATTTCTTTACAATGAGGGAATTTTGAGGGGATGGCAAGGATAGACTGTCCTTTGTTTTGCCTTATCAGAAAGGAGAGGGAGAGAGTCCAGCGTGTAATTCTGTCCCCATACCCACAATAGTGTTTATTTTTCCATTTATTCAAATTAGAGTACACTTTCCCTCTACATTTCTTTTCCTTTTCCTTTACACTGCTGACAAGATTCCAAATAACACTGCAGAAGGAATCAAGTGAAGCAAGGAAAATGAACAATGTAAAATAAGTTTTCTGAAATTTGTACAGACTACGTTACCTAAAAATGATTAAACTAAAATAAAATGAAGAATAACACTGATGACAATTTGTATATCTCTAATTTCTATAAGATCAAATCAAACAGGAATGAGACTCTCAAGCCGTGATACCCGGCAGATTGAACATATACACTTAAACTATTTTATGATATATTAAATGAAATAAACGAAAGAAAAAGGTCAGGTGATTTCACTTAGGAGACCAACCAAGCTGAGTATGCATACCTGAATAATGAATTTGCTAAACCGAGAAAGGGTCCAACAAGTGATACTCCGTATAAGTGGAAATTTATCATCGAGAAGAGGAATGAGGAATTTGACAATCTGTAAACAAAATAATAGCGTCAGCCAGTTAGCTAAAACACAGAAATAAGAGTCAATGAGGAATTACAATTTGGGATACAAAAGCAATGTTGACAAGTCGGCATTTAATGTTACAATTGTTGCCCAATCAGGCCCTGTTTATTAATACAACAGAAACCAATTCAACAGAGAGGCACAGTTTTTGAGGCAGTACATGTTCCTTCCCCTCCCGTTACTTGGACAGAAATCAAGGGGGAAAGCACTCAATCAAACTTCTACAGAATGGAATTTGCCTGGAAATGCTTCTTCCCAGTTTTGAGAGGAAGCAGAGGAATGAAGTGCGAAATGAAGATATCCAAAAAAAAATCATTTGTACATTTACTCCCTATGTGCTCCTCTGACAATGCCTTCATGAGCTCAGTACGCCGCATTGACACGAGCCTCATGTCTGATGGGTTTGAAGTAGGGTAAAAAGTGGCAGGCCAAACAACTGAGCTTGGGCCAGCCACGAGAAGGTTGGTTCGAGATGCAGCGCTGGCACAAACTCCTAGTGAGTTTGAGTCTTTAGTTTCCTTTCCATTATCACAAGACCACCTCCTCCCTCCTCCCTCACCCCTCACCCCCACGCTTTTTCTTTCCTTTCCTCTTTCTACCTCCCTTCTTCGAAGGTTAAAGCATGTGAATTTCAAAACCCTAACCCTAGGTTATTCTTTTGTTCTCTATCCTAAAATTGCACTTCATGATCATCTAATTCTAGAATCTTTAGCCTTCTTTTGTCACTTTTATGCTTCTCATGGCAATATTCACAATGAAACAAATTCAATCTTCCCAACAAAATCAATATGAATCTTAGTAATTCCAACCATCTAGTTTGGAACAAAGTAAGTTATATGCTTACTTCATTTTTTTAGGTCTCTTGTTTCATTCAAAAATTCTCAATTAAGCCTACAATAAACAATTTTTAGTTTCATTGCAAGATTGTAGTAGTACCAAAAATGTCAAATACAAGAAGGCATGAGACATGCTACTCCACCAATGACAAATAAGCATCAGCTATAAATTTGATATTTTTTTATGATAATGTGCAGTCTTTTTTTCTCAATAAGCCATTGCTTATCATAAGAAGATAGCTAGCAAGAGAGGTTGAATTCTCAGAACAATAACCCATAACAGGTACCGAAGTGTTGGAAGACTCATTCTCGGTTTTACAAACTAAAATTTAGGTGATGGGATTTCAAGGCACAGTTATACAGAATTTTTTAACACTAAACTAAAGCATACGTGCTGAACAATGCAAGTATAAACAAATATTTAATACTAAACAGTTTGGTGGTTAGAATATAACTAAATACCTACTCATGTTAATAGTGTGAAAGATATACCTCAGGAAGATGGGGATAGAGTCCATTAATGCATCCCTCTGCTATGGCACCAATAGCCAAAACAGCAGCCTCTCTCTCCTTCCAACTAGTGTCATTTGTAGTTGATAGCTTTTGCTGCAAATTTTAAAAAATTAAAAATAAATAAATGCAGATAAAATAATGAGAAATGGACAAGCTCTAATCAACTGACATTGATCATCATATAAGTTGAGACAGATTACTACACAATATATTTAAAGGATATGTAAGCATATCTAGTGTACTATAATAGAGGACAATGCAATTCTGCAGACGTATCCTATTTAGGTTTTCAAGAACCAAGGTCTAAAATAGCAGTTCTTATACTTCTTGTATCAGTTTAAGTTCCTGATCTGAATGTTACTGTATCAGCACCAATCCATGTTAGCACATGACATGGATAGACTTAGATCAATCATGCAGGAAATGGAAGAAGAGGAAGCGGAAGGAGAAGCTATAACTTCTGGCTCTTGCTTTTGATCAAGAGGTGGGAGGGATAACGGGTAAGTAATCGAGTTAATGGATTTGTGTCAATAAATATTTGCTACAGCTTTTGAAGATCGATAGCATCAAGCCCTTTGAGCTGAAGCTCACAAAATGAGAGGCATTGTTAGTTAGGATCTAATCTTCCTCTGCCAATTATCTCTTCATTGGTCTCAACCAGAATGAATTGAAACTTACCCATGCATTGCCTAGTATATTCATCCTTAACCATCTTGTTTTGGCTTTAGACCACAAGTGGGATGGAAAATTTCAGACATGACCAAGAAAAGAAATGGTAAATCAAAGAAAGGACAACAGGACTTTTCATTTTGATTTTTTAATTATAGATACTAGTTAGATTCATGGAACATTGTGGTATCTCATTTCTGTTATTCCTCTTTGTTGAGAGAAACCATCTATTTTAAACACCAACAGTTTTTTTTTCTTGATTGCATTTTTTAATTAACTTTTATTTTCTTTCCCAATCACTTTCTTCTGCAAATTTCCAACTTAGCAGTAATTTTAGTGGTAGGATCTAATCTTCCTCTGCCAACTATCTCCTCATTGGCCTTAATACGTATAAGGCAAAACATATACGCATATTACCTAACAAGGGTGATACAACCTTGATCTCGAGGGCACGGGCAAGACATCCATATGTTTCAGTTTTGTTCCACAAGTGAAATGGAAACTTTTCATCTGCCTATGTAAAAGGAATTGTAATCAATACCGAGGAGCACAGGAGTTCATTATGATCTATTTTTATTAGCACTTTAATTCTAGTTAGATTCATGGAAGATTCTGGTATCTCATAGAGAGAAACCCTCTATTTCAAGCCAGCGCCTTTTTCTTCCTCAGTTGCATTTTTCTATAAATTACTTTTCTTTTTTTTTCTCAGTTGCATTTTCCATGAATGACTTTTCTTTTCTTTATCAGTCACATTCTTCTCCATATTTCTAACTGTGTCATATTAGCCTCCTATAAAGAATTTTACCAAAAAAAAAGACATGGAAATAGGAAAATGATTTAAGAGCCAAATATCTGCGATTTTCAATAAAGGATAAAGTTAGGGAGGTCTTGAAAAAGAAGGATTGAATAAAGATAGTTATATTACTCTTGAGTAATTTATTCTGAGATACTGAAATTTTAAATTTTCTAGTGTCACTCAAGACTTATAAACTCATCCCCAGCAGTATTTCACCCCCTCCAATTCCATATTGAAAAAGGCAAAGTGTGCAAAGGCAACAGCTAATATTGAATTTGCATAGCATAGAAAAGAGCTTGCTTGTGTGACTCAAACATCAAAGTTGGAGTGTGAAACAATGGTGTTGCACCGTCAGCAATGACTTGTGCTTTTTCTTCGACTCTATGATAAAAGAATTAAAAGGAGCATGAAGAACTAGGCTTCTCACTTCCATATTTGTGAAAATTTAATTGGAAGAATAAAATAATATATATTCCACAAAATGAATCCTCAATTTTGCTGCTCCCTTCACAGAGCCCTCATCTATGGTAGAGGTGAGGCATCCAACAGACACACATGAATTAATCCAATATGAGTTATACTTCTTTTGCTAGTTTGTCTTTTCTTACTTCTGCTGATTTTGTATTTCTCTGTACAAATTCCACTTAATTTTTTGTGGTTGCTTTGGCCAGTAGTTAATAGAATTTGGAAAAATAAACTGCTTCAACTGTTACTATTCAAAATATAGGTGTTGAGATTACCTGTATCAAAGGCATCAAGGTCACAAGAATGTCATCTCCAAAAACATTTGAGACAATATCTAGTCCAGCTGCACTGGATTTTCTTAAATTCCAAACATTGACTGTGTCTTCATCCTGTAAACAACAGCAAGAAAGCTCAGAAATGAGTGTTTGGATACCTAAAACAAAAGCAATGACATCAGTGTCTCTTCATTATACTCTTGCAATAGCTGGGTGGCATAATCATAAAAAAACATAAAAATAATAAGATTGAGAACGTACATCCTCTGTAATATCAGATCCATGTAAACGAGATGAATGAAAACGAGGCTTCAGATCCTGTTCATTGGTACAAAATTCCAAGTCATTCCAAGCAGAACACTAAGAAGTAATAAGCACACGATACTCAAAAACGGACAAACAACTATCAAGTAGCAAAGTCGTCTTAAATCAAGACCAATACCTGATCCCTATCTGGAAAAGACTCATCTTCCTGCAAGCAAAAGAATCCAGTTGACGAAAATAAAAAGTCATGAGAAGCAAAACACATTTTGAACTAAAGCAAACCTCTGCATCAAAAAGCGCCTCATCGTCCTCAGCATATGCCATATTGGACAATAAAACCTACATAATTTTTGTATTTAATTGCAACCATTGTTAAAGCAAAATAGAAGAGGAAGTTTAGCTTTATCTGCTGATCTGATCAAAGGCTTACTGGAATCAAGTGTGGTAAATAGTCTCTTAAACCATCAGGTGGCAAGGTACCATCACAGTATGCTGACCTGAAACATTAGACAATGATCTGCATTAGAGAAAGTGAGAGCTAGCCAAATTTCTTCTTCTTCCTTATATGATGCAGACCATATAACTTCATTGGCTGACAAGGCAAAACTAAAAAATTTGAGATTCAATCTCATGCTCAATATCTAAGTAAAGAACAAGTGCATTATCTTCAAATTCTTGTATTAATGACAATCAATCTAAGTCAAGTTTTTACATCAACTAGACAACCAAAAACTAAAAGATTAAGTGTGCACTATGATTTGCAGCATATATCATTAATTTGATAATGATATTTGAATCTTAAGTAATGCAAAGCTAATAAAGAAGGTTCAATATTTTAGAACCAAACAAAAAATCATAGGAAATATCAACAAAAAAAGGATAACTCATTTGCGAATAATTTATAGTGTTCTAGAATTGCAGTGGTAGTGCCTGAATATTTGTATAAGAATAACCATATGTTCAAAACCTCACACGCTAGTAATTGACAAATCAATCACATAGGCTACTATTTCATGTTTAATGTATCTTGTGACACAAAATTTATATATTTTTTCTTAAGCTTAAGGGAAGTGTTTAACCCATAGTTATTTAGGGCATGAGGCGCCCAAAAGCACATAGGTGCTATGGGACCTGAGGCACACGGCGCAAGGTAAGACGCACACCTTACCGAAGTAAGGCGCTCTAGGTATAAATTTTTACAATTCAAACATATATTGTTGAATTTCTGCCAAAATATTTTACTAACAAAATTATAGTCTATAAAATATTAAACAATAATATAAATATAAAATTCATTAACAAATAAATAAGTTACACGCATAATTTAAATTAAAAAAAAAAACTTCAAATATCTTAATCATCAAAATCTTTATCATCTTCCTCAATCATTTCATTATCATCGTTACCATATGTTTCAGATTTGTATAACTAAATCTTCATCGATTTCCTCAAGATCGATCTCTCACAAGGCGCTCGCTTAAGGCGACCAGGCGCAAGAGGCTCACCTGGCTGCACCTTGCGCCTAGGCGCAGCCAGGCGAGCGCCTTTAATAACTATGGTTTAACCTATCAAATAATTAACCCTGTATCAAAGAAATGACTCTCAACTCACAAGCTTGAATCCTAAAAGCCTCCCAACATTCTACTTCTATTATTTGTCTTTTTAAATAACAATAGTTAATAATTTTAAACAAAGCATTCTGTTTGATAATATTTTATAATTCAGTCAAACAGTTCAATGAAACGGAGCTTTGGCGCAACGGTAAAGTTACTATTGTGCGACCTGGTGGTTCGAATCGCAAAAACAGCTTCTTGCAATGTAGGATAAGGCTACATACAATAGATCCTTCCTCGAGACCCGCATTAACAGGAGCTTTGCGCACCGGACTGTCCTTTAGTCAACAGTTCAATCACAGAATCAGAATTGACTAAGATAGGGTTTCAAATAAATTTAGAAATTTAGTTATTTCCTAACTAATAATGGCATAAGTGATTATCCAATCAAAAAATCGACAATTATATTCATGGTTGTCAAATTATCGGGGATCGAATGGTCAAGAAATCTAAATCTCAGTCATATTGGATCAGTTAAATTGATGAAATCAGAATCATTAATTGTTAACAAACAAATCAAAAAAAAGAAAAAGGAAATACTTCATATATAGGATAACAAATGATATTCAATGACAGTAAGGATGCATATTATGATTTATTAAGTATCAAAGTATCAGATTATTAGTAACTGATATTATAGAATCAATAGTCAAGTTAATTAAATTAGATTATCAACACAATATATTATCATCATGCCAATAATAACATATTGTTATTATGATGATACGCTGACAATTTTTTTTATCAATTTTCAATTTTTTTGCAAATATTAAATATATTTGAATATTCTTTTTACTACTATTGAATAAATAAAATTTTATAATTAATAAATCATATGTATTACAATAAAGCTGTTAAATAATTTTAACTATTAAATTGTTATTTAAAAAATTAGGTTATCATTTTGGCCATGTTTTCTACAAAGGATGAAAACAAGGTAGGGAAAGAAAGATGGTAGGAAAAAATTGCATAGGAAAAAGATTGTGAAATATTTTTTCATCGGGTTGTTTCGTTGGAGGGAAAGAAAGAGGGAGGGAACTTAAAAAACTTTGGGAAAAATTATTTGCTAAACAATTTTTAAAAATTAAAAAATAATTTTTAAAAATAAAATAATTTTGCATCATTTTAGGTTCGAATTTGAGCTTCATTACATGCGAAATTGAGCCTTCCACCCAAATTGGGTGGAAGTAATATAGAGGAAAGCTGGGAAAGATTTCTTCATTCTCTCCTTCCCTCCTATTTTCATGTTAAAGGAAACAAAGGGAAAGTGTCGCGGGGGAAATCTTTTTTTGACCTTAATGTTCATGGTTTTCTTCCATCATCGAAACACACATTTAATCTTTCATATTATAGAGTTCAGTTAGAAACTCAATCACGTCCAAATCAAATTTATCGAAAGGGGCTTTGCGGCCATTATTGATAAGTGAACTGTATATTCCTCTTTTAATCAACAAAAAACCTCTCTCAATCAACACAAAAAAAGCAAGGTAGATGAGTGACTTGGCCTAGTTGATCATGGATCACAAGCAGTAGCAAAGTTGAACGACCTATCTTGCAAACAAAGGTTTAGCATTGTCGAGACTGAGAAATTTAAGCTAATTCCAGAGGACAACAATGATTCTCCCCTCCTTTTGCACATTTGCTAGGATTGGCAACAAGTTAATCGGTGAGCGAATTTTCTAAATTCAACCTAGTATGACTATTCAATGAATCCCACCCATTTTCATTTATTTGACTAAATGTAAATTAATATTTCCTTTTTAGTAGAATCTTAATTCATTTGTAACTAATGTCTTAGAATCCTGATTTTTTTAAACTTCTCTTTTAATTTGTGAATGATTTCTCAATAACAATTGGGTCAGTCTCCACCGATCCCAAACCAACTCAAGCGATCTGGTATCGGATAATTTTGACAACCATGATTATATTGTCACCTAGTTCCATTATTTATTACTATATTTAAAGGCGATTATATATGATACATAACAAATCAAACATCTGAGAGATTAACAAATATGCTTCACCTTTCATGTCTTTCCAATAGCAGTATTGAGCATAAATAGTTTAAAATCTCGTGTCGTAGAAGGAGACATGGGCGGAATTTATCGTTCTACCCGCCGACTGGCATGACACCGACACTCGCACGCCCTCGCAAGGCCCCAAGCGAAACCTAGTGGCAACACAAAGGCCCCACAGCCTCGCAGAGGCCTCGCGCGAGACCCCGCGGCAGCACAGTTTTTTTTTATTTTTTATTTTATTAACGGTTAATTTCTTTTCTTCTTTTTTTAATAGTTAATCCTTTCCCCTCTTAATTCTTTCCTTTTCTCCCCATATTTTAATTTCTTTTCATATTCCTTTCCTTCTTAAATACATGGGGAAAAAATTTCCTTCATAAAAGGATTAAAATAAATTCAATTCAATTTAATTTAAACCTACTTGATCTTAATTAAATTGACTTTTACTCAATCCTAATTTTTAAAATATTCGTTTAATCTAATAGTATGTATTTATGGTAATCAAATATTATCAAAATATTTTTTAATTAATATATTTTATATTTTAAAAAGTACCAAAACCGTATCGGCACGATACGATACAGAAATCATATTATTCTGGTCATAAACCAAAACTCCGATATGGCTCAAAATTTTAAACCATGGCTCAAATTATATGAAAAATATATATTATTTGTCCTAGAATAAGCCAAATGTATTGTGTGTTGATAAGCGTGAAGGAAAAACTCAATTCACTTACCAAAATTCACATGCCTCAAGAGCAACTTCATCATCAGGGTCCTTGTTGGCTTGCAAGATAAACTCGATTACATTTCTCAAATGGGACTGCAATATTCAAGGCAAGTGTTAATTAGGAATGTGAAGGTCTACAAAATGGAAACAACAACAATGTCTCAAGTGGGTTCAATAAATCTGACATTCCAAAGGAGGGATAAAAATTCCACCATACTAAAAACTGAGAAGTGGTGAGAGCACAGTTTACTAAGCATAAAATCAGCAAACAACACTAAATGACAATAAACCAAAATAGAAGAACAAATTCATGGCTCTATGTATCACATCCTGGTTGATCATGGTTCATATTTCACTATGTACTACCATAGTTGTGCCAGCAGAAATGCTGGCAGTGCATTTTAGCATTCCATGTCATATCCCTATTTTGATGCCAGTCAAAGATAATGCAAGAACATACAGCCAGTATGGACAGTTGCTAGAAAAAGAAACAAGAACAAATTCATCTGAAAACCAAATTAAAAATTTGCATACCTCTAGGAAGGACGGCCGAACTTCTATAAGTTGTACAAAGGCAGAACATACCTGTGTTCAGGAGAAAACAAACACAGATTGGAGAAAGATCATAATGCTCAAGGTAACCAAACAATTCCCTCTTCACAAAGTAGTGCTTTTATTTTCAAATTTTCCAAGAGATGACTGCATAACCTAACCTACACAAATATGAGTGCGAATTTAAGTTGTAAAAGCAGATGCTGATGAGCAAGGTGTTGTTGCAAGAATGTTGTCACTGTGATGCATCTTAAGCCTAATAGTTATCTCTTATTCTCACTCATTATCTACGACTGAGTTTCATAGATCTTCATAAGTAATAAGCCAAAGCATTGCAAAAGTTGATTAATAACATACCAACTTCCGGACATCTGCTGAAGGATCCCGAGCAAGATGAAATAGACCCTGAAGGTACTGGTCCATGGACATAAACAATGCCTGAAAAATGATTCAAACTAGGTCAAGGAGACTCCAACTAGGTCCAGCATTGCAGAAGAACAAATTTGCCATTATATTTGACTTACTGAAGGCATTACTACGATAAACTGATTGATGGAACCCAATGATAGCTTCCTCAATACGGCATGTGGAGACTGGAAAAACTGAACCAGAGACAAAGAATTGAATAACTTTCCAATTGTCGCCCTAGTTATTGTAACTAAAAGACACCTACAAACCATTTTAGAGAGAGCAGCTAAAATTACCTGTAGCAATCTGGGCATAAAAATATTAATGGGACGTTCAGATAACCCAGGAACATCTACGTCAAGTTCTTCGGGAATGTCCTCACATATCTGCCATGATAATGCAATCATCATTTTACTTTATCAAGTCTACAGCCCATTGCATGATAAAAATTGAAATCAGTTAAACCAACAAAGTTTTTCTTTGGCCATTACAGTTTTTATACTTTATCCTTAAAACTTTTAAAGCTATTGATATCTCAATTCTAAGGTGCTTTTTATTTGGCATAGATAAAGTTGCATAAGAAACTTTACAAAATAAGGTCATTCAATTTATCAAAATAAGAAACAAAAATAGGAGCTAGAGAATGATTGCTAGCTAAGAATCATTATAGTAACCCAGATGGAGTTTTAAGCAATTTCTCTATCAGTACAATGCCATCAAAGCATACAGGCAAAAGGTTGTCTGGTCACTCACTAGTGCTCTCAATAAAGCATGTTGAAGGATACATGTTGCAAAAATAATAATAGTCAAAACTCAGAAAAAACATTTACAAGATCAAGGTTTTTTCAGTCTGAATCCAAAATGAATAAGCAACTAATGGCAAAAAAAATGTAGTTGTCCTCATTCATCGCATTTTCAAGATAACCAACTGCAGAAATGACTTTACAAGGTAAAGATCTGTTAAGTACAATTTAAAACGTAAACTATCATAACTCCGAAAAGGTTGTTCTATCACTCACAAGTGCTCTCAATAAAGCATGTTGAAGAATACATGTTGCACCAAAAATAATAAGAATGAGAATAATCTAAACTCACAAGAAACATTTACAAGATCAAGGTTCAGCTTGAATCCAATAACAATAAGCAACTAATGGCAAGAAAACTGTGTGCAGTCAATCATTACATTTTCAAGATAACTGCAGAAATAACTTTAAGAAGTAAAGATATGTTTAAGTACAATCTAAGATGTAAACTATCATAACTCCAAAAAGATAAATAGTCATTCCCACCATGACAAATGGAATCTTGAATTAGGTACCTGGCCTACATTTCCTCTATCAGTAATTCAACCATGATTCTATTGGAACTATATATCTAAAATTTTGGTGCATAAGATGCACCTGGCTTTATCGGCCTGGAACGTAGCAAAACTCTTGCTAGCTAGCAATGATAAAGACAAGTTCAGTCAATGATTGTCTATGAGAACTTGAGCAACACTTGGCTACTGGGGGAAAGATATAGCCAAGACATCTATTACCCTTTTGCGATTGTACAATCTCCGCTCATTCTTTGTAAATTTTTAAATTCTGCTAGGGAGGTAAATTGCACTTCTATGGAATATTTGTCAGCCAACTGTCCAGTTCCATTGAGCTATTTTAGGGCAACAACACTAGTCCAACTAAGAGATATGAAATCTCCGGTTACAATGTTTACTCGTGAATCCTATGCAATTGAACATTCATACTAATTTAGACACAGTATTTCAGAATTGCAACTTCAGCTTCAACTTGATTTGGGAGATGAATTTAGCCAAAGTGTCGAGTCTACTAAATATCTCATTTCATTTTGAAATAGAAAAATCATGCACTCTGTTTGATCTTCGTGACTTAATGATGATCGGAGAAATATAAACTAAATTACTTCAGAAAATTTTGATAACAGAATAATAGCAAACAACTGAATTAGAGATTGAAGCAAAGAATCCTACTTTGTATATAGCATCCATAGCACCCTCCATATGAATAAAGTCATTACTAGCCAAACATTGAGCGAGAGCTTGTAACAGTTCAGGCCAGCCAACAACCCTCTCTAACTGAACAAGAACGCTGATAACAGTACCAACTGTAGATCGAATTGTCCTATCTGATGCCCCTAAACAAGGCAACAATTCTGACTTTATATATTGCCGGTAGGAAGAAGACAAAGAACTGAAAGTTGCCCTGAGATTGTTTTTCAACAGCAAACCAGCAGCTTGTCGTACTTCCAATGATTTTCCCTGCTTCAATTCAAATACAGAACACCGACCATTATTAAATGCATATTCTAACAGTGCCAGAATGCTGACAATGTCAAAGATAAATTACAAACTGCAATTTCAAAACAGCATATAAAGACAGACATTATGAAGGTAAATTCAAGTTAGAGTTAAAGCTTTGTAGCATGAAGTGAGAATATAATTCAGAGAAAAAAATGTGAAGTTTCACAACTTGAAATCAAAAGCCAGTCACACAAAAGACTGAACTGACTGTTACAAGACAGATAAGTTTCATGAGCTTACATAATTCTGAAGCAATACTAATTGCCAAACTGTGCTACACCAAATGACCAAATCATTTAGATTATCTTTAGACAATAATTCCTCATTTTGATAAAAATAAATTAAAAAATAAAAATAAAAAAACGACAAACTACTTTTGATCAATGTTTTAATCCTAGCTGTGTCTTATCAAGATTTTTAAAAACATATGTAAGCAGTATGTGATTGAATTAATGCATACGTAGGATGCAATCACATATCCAGTCCATATTCCAGTCCATATTTTTTAGAAACTAATATTAGTTATATTAACAATAATAAGTTGCTTTGTGTGCCAAAAAATATGAGTTTGTATCTGCTTAACAATAATCATCCTTAGCAATCTTTAGTTACGTATAATTCTTTTATATATAATCTAAGAAATAGATATAATGCAAAACACATAACATTTATAATGCATTTTATCCAACTAGCACATTCCATATAAAAGAAAATTTACAAGTTAACCAAAATAATACATAGAATACGGTTCTTGTTTGTCTATTTACAAAAATAGTTTAATCAACATCAATTTTGATGTGATTAGACACTATCAATTCCTCACTGCATAACCAAATGCATCCACATAGGCGACTTGTGCAGAGGCTTTCTAATATAACGGCTCTTATGCATTTCATTAGCAAAAAATAAAGATATAATACAATATTCCCCTTGGACGGAAATGATTTTTTCTCTTTATCGTATATCAGAAACTCCTACTTGCATAACATTTTCCCAAAAAAAAAAAAACCAAAAGTGTGCTACATTGTAAGATCACGTTCCCTCTCAGTTTTGGAAACTAGAAATAGGAGCTCAATGCTCTCTTAGAAAGAATGAGCAATCCTCTCCTGTGCTGGTGTCATAACATATCTAAATGAGAAACCTAAACCGTTAACTTGTTAGGTCCAACCTCCTACTCCCTTTCCATCTCAAGTTATCTTTAATCCTCTCTTTGACTAGAAGTACCCATTTTCCCATTTTCGTGTGCATCAGCAGGAGTGAAGAGCAAATTCCTCAGCCTATGGTGGCCTCACTTTTCACTGGCATTGCAGCAGTAAGATCCCTCCCTTTTGTGTCGAATCCACAAGTTTTAGGCTAGGGTAACGTCATGTGGTAGTGGTAAGCCTGAGATCATTTTTCTCCTCTATTTCTACATCAAGGTTGCTCCAAATCCCTTGATTCTTTGATTAGGACAGAAGACAACAGGGATCATTTCAGTGTTCTGGTAATGATTCAAATATGTTTATAACTTATGAGGTAGGATCTCTTTGCTTTATGGGTCTTCTTCCATTCCATGGAACAGAACTGTTTCCATGGTGGTGCAGGAATAGTTTGATTTAGGGATTTGTACTCCAGGTATTTCCTAATCATTGTGACATCAAATTGTTAGACCTTGTATTATTTAAAGCTTTAAAAGGAGAAATAGAAAAGGATGGTCTTTATATGCTTGAATGACAAATTTTTTTTAACTGAACACATTAAGTGACTTAAAAGAGACTCTTAGCTGTTGTACTAAAAGAGGCAGCAAGACCTTGGTAAACTAGTTGGTTATGTTCTCATAAAGACCATAGTTTAAGTTGCTAGAATTGGTGCCAAGTGGAGCTCACTTTAGAGAGTGATTAAAGAAGACATCTGCTTGTAAATAGAGTGGGTAAAAACGAATTTTGGGGACCATCTCCTAATGATTTTTTACCTGAACAGCTGTTGTCTTAAAATGGACAGCAGCGTTTAGGATTTGATTTCATGGTTCTAGTGGCTATAGTGATGTTAAATATGGCCTGTAACCTCCTATCACCAAGCTACCATGCCTGTTGGCTCTTATGATACTTACTTCATAGATGTATAACATATTTAATGCTTATATAAATTGCATGTCACATGTCATGAATATTTTTCTATGCTTATTAATTAATTAATATTCACGACACGTGAGAGTTATTGTTCTCTTTGGTATTGATATCATGCTTTAACACATAAAATCTTCAATATACTAAGTCAAAGAAATAAAAAGAATGCTTAATTAGGGCATATGCTTGTCAATGGCTTACAACCAAACATAACATTTCCAGGAATCACTCAATAAATTATTGGTGAGTGTGTGGCAGTCATACCCACCTTGAGCATGCAATATGTACCTCTTTATGGCTGTGGAGTTCAAGGAGATAACCCGCAAATGTACGACACTCAATCTTGCTTAAAACATAAAGCTAACTAAAATGATATAATATGGTTCATCATAAGAACATTTCGTTCACAATGTTATTTATTATATATAGTGAGTCCTTAATCTATGTAATTATGGACTGGCCCACCTTAGTGATACCCTCTCATTTTACTACCAAAAAAACTGACCTAATTCACTTCACAAGGGAGGGACTAAGATAAATCTATGTGATTGCTTAATCAATGAGCAGCTTCTGACCATAAATTTGCCCAACCATTACTCTAACATTGGATAAGCCAGAATTCAATCCAACCTGGGATCCTTCGAAATAAGACCTAATTCACTTCACTGGAGAGGAACTAAGATCACTCTATGTGCTCGCTTTACCAAAGAAGAAGCTTCTGACTAATTTACCAAAGTAGTCATTATTCTAATATTGGATAAGCCAAAATTGAATCACACTTGGGATCATCCTCAAAAAGAGACATAATTCACTCTGGAGAGGGACTAAGATAACTCGAAGTGCTTGCTTAATCAGGGAGCAGCTTCATTATTCTAACATTGAATAAGCCAAAAACTCAATCCCACTTGGGATCGGCCAGAGGATGGTAAAAGAAATGGAGGACAATCTAATGGTGTTTGTAACCTCAGGCACATCAAGTTAGAATGATATTTCAATAAATTATTCCTAATTTCTATTCGTCAACACAACGCTTCGCCAGAGGACGTGATAAAACCTTAAAAGAAAACACTAAACCACTACGAAGATAAAACATACGGACAGAAACTCGAGAAGCAAACAACAAAAATCCACACAAGACGAGAGAAGGAGAGGAGACCTCGGCGTGGGCAAGGATGAAAACGAGATAGTTATTGAAATCAGGAAGCTGGTTGTAGTGCTGGAGTTGCTGCAAAATCCGGGATTGATCGGAGTTAGGGGAGATGTGCTCCTCCAAGAGGGCGCAGATCTCGCGGAGCCCCTCCTCTTGCGGCTGCCACACCGCCGCCGCCGCCGCCGCCGCCATCGATCCGCTGCCTAAGGCCGATCGGGAAAACAAATAACATAAACGAACCCAACGATGCCTGGTCGAGTTAGAAAGGATCCAATTCTAATTGGAGAAGTGAAGAATTTTAGTCGCAGAGAATAAATAAATAGAAATAAATGAAGCAAAAAGAGGGATATTGAAACGGATCAAAAGCCCCAGCCGTCGTGACTCATGACTCATGACTAGAGAAAAGAGCAGCCCTGGATTTGAGGGGTATATGATGAGCTTTTGGATACTTGAAGGGGCAAAATCATAAAAGCTCTCCAACAGGTACCTTCCTCAAATATAAGTAATAATAATAAATTTGTGATAATAAGAGGAAGCCCTCAAATTCCGTCATTTTATTTTTCCTAAAAAAAAAATTCTTTCAATTTAGTAAGGAGTAGCCAAATGAATAATAACATACTACTTTTTTCCCTTCACTTAAAATACTTCTAATTTTATTTCCTTCTTCATTTTCTTTAAATAAATATTGCATAAAAGAAAGCCACCTTAAGAGATTAAGCAATTTCATTCAGTTTTCTTGATAAAAAAATATTGTGAGTGATTCTATACGCTCCTACAAATAATAATAATTTAACTAATTGATTTAATTATTTAATTCCCCACAAAGACATTTCTTTGTCAGTTTGTACGTGCATGATTGACCTCTAATAAGAGGTTAAGATTACCAAATAAAGAGTTCCATGAACATTGAGTCGTGTAAAGATTATCAAGCTGATATATTTTATATATCTATATTCTAACACTGAAATCGGTTTGTTCGGTTTGTTCAAACTTAAAACTTCAGATAATATCGATGTACATGTGCTCCTTTTAGGGTGTTGTAAACAACAAAGAACTTTAGCCTAAGGCCTCGTGACATGGTCTGATAAAAGATAAAGCTTGCTTCCTGACTCACTTCTCAAAAGAACGAGGAGCTTTTATCTAGCACTCAGTAAAAAGTAAGTAGATGAGTTTCGACTCTTGGTTTCTTTTTCAGGGCTCAGGAAAGGCAACATCAGATGCACGGGCAACTAAGGAGCTAGCCACACTTACTGCCCTGCCTGCCTTCCTTGTACTTCGATTGGATACTCGTGGCTTCTCATGCAACTTTTTTGTTTTTCTCTCTTTTTGCACAACATTACTGATCTACACATACAGTTTAAGTTCATCATTGGGACGCGTAAATCCCCCTTAGTATTAATCTAACCCTGTACGTTCGCTAACAGTGGGCGTTGAAAGTAGTATAGAGAGGAGGGGAAGTTAGGGTAGGTCATCATGTGATGTTGTTTATTCATTAAGACCGGGCATTACATGTAGTAAATGTTGATGTTATATGAATTAGCATCAATTTATGCATCAATCTCTAATAAAAATAAAGAAAATAAGTGGAAAAAAAATCCCCACGAGCATGATATCGCGGTAAGGCACCAAAATGGATTCCTAGAACATCATGATCAATCTTACATGCATGAGCACTTTATTTGAAGAAAAAAAATTACGTTCATGGATCCACAGTTCGAGTATCCGGTTTGAGGGCACGCGCAATCCTACATTAATGGATAACCTATGGAAGTCGGTTGTCGATGCACTACCACGAGTGTTTTCGAATTTAATCGATAGACGAACCAAGAGAGGGTTATTCATCTTCAAGACTCGTTAGGTCTGGACACCTGGATTAAAAAGAAAAAAAAAGGCAAATCACTTTGTGTTTTGCCCTCAGTCCATGTGTAAATCCGCCCCTAGTTGTGTCCATTGAGTTCGATGCCTCTGGCGATCGATACCTCCTCCACTCTGTCATCGACTCTGTTCGCCTGCTCATCGGCACCTTCCGCCTCCTCTCTCGCCGCCTCGCCTTTGAATACAACGTGATACGGGAGGTAATCAGGGAGTGTCACATGGTGGAAAAATCAATATAGAAGCAGAAGTGACCGTCAAAAGAGACTAATAACCTCCCGGCTCCCGGATTCCCTATCTCTCAAAAGCCCCCGGCTGTTGAGACTCTCGACTACCAAAAGCCCTCGGCTCTTGAGACTCCCGGCTACTAAAAACCCTCGGCTCCTGAGATTCCCGGCTCCTAAGACTCCTGAATCCTAAGACTCCCGGCCACCAACAACTTCCCGACTCCCAGATTCCCCAGCTCTCAGTAGCCCCCGGCCCCTAGATTTCCTGGCTACCAGTAGCCCCCAATTTTTTGTAACACGATCATAATATCCTCCACATCTCCTGGAAACTGATAATCGTTGCCCCGAAATGAACGTAGAGAACATGGGCGTTACTCCACAGAGAATGCAAAAAACGCAGTCATTTACTCCTAATAAATAGGAGTAAATGAAATAACATGAGGGGAGGAGGGGGCACACGGAGAACATGAAGGTGTCCCCAAACTCTATAAAAGATTGTCTGCCCCTGTAGGCACAGGTACGTGCACATATACGCCTCTAAAAATCATAGTTACTATTTATCTTCTCTATTTCACCTCAACTGACTTGAGCGTCGGAGTAACTACGCCGAAGAGCTCTCTGGCCGTCATTATAACTGTCCTCTTCTCTAGCCCATCTCATGTGGACGTGCGAGAATCTCTTACAAGCTCTTTTTGTTGCTTAGCGATCGAAAATAAAAGTCAACATTTACGCCAAATCACCAGTGAGTCGCTCGCCGATGTTCCTAGATAGGATCAAATTGACATCGTCTGTGAGAACTTTGAGTTAAAACCTGAACTAAGACGATAAGATGAGTGACACTAGCATGCCCAACGTCGTCTCCATGACAACGAAAGACTTCCAAAAGTTAGTGGTCGCAACAGTACAAGTGGTGTTGCAAGAACAACCGCAAGCACTCACACCACCAATGACTATCCGAGGGGGATTCCCTCTGGATCAATGGAGGCACCGCAAATATCTATCCCCGAGACAATCAGGCATGGGGAAATGACCCATGGGGTGATTCCCACCCACCTAGGCCCATCGAAAACATGAGAGTCATCTTCGAAATCCTCTGAAAATATCTCATATCGAGGCCCCCCAAAGAGAGAAGACAACGTGCTTGACAAAGCAAAAATTTCTCCTGGTCCTCCTTTCTGCAAAAACATCTTGCGAAATGAATTACCTTAACATTTTCGAACGTTACAAATCGAGGAGTATAATGGGATCACTGATCCAGAAAATCACATATGCATGTTCGAAAACGCTTTCTTATTACATCAGTATATAGACGGCATCAAGTGTCAGGTCTTCTTGACGACACTCTCAGGGTCGGCCCAAAGATGATTCAGTCGACTCCCCGCTTCTTTTATCCATACTTTTGATGAGTTTAAAAAGGTGTTCATGCAATACTTCACCGCCAGCCCACGATATCAGAAGACTCCGCACGACATGTTTGCTCTCAAGCAGAAATTCAAAAAATCATTGAAGGATTATCTATAACGGTTCAGTTGGGTGGTCATAGATGCTCCCTCGGTTACTCCAAAAGTACAAGTCAATATCTTCTCCCAAGGCTTGATAGACGAAGAGTTATTCATATCTCTGGTAAAGAAATCGCCGGCTAATTTTGATGGGATGTAGGCTCAGACGCTCAAATACATTCAAGTGGAGGAAGTTCAGTCCGCCAAAAGAAAGGAAGTTTCGACTCTGGCTGCTGCACCTACTCCATCGGATCGTCGGGTTCCTCCCCTCCCCTTACGAAGTAGAATATATCCCAAATACAAAGAGAATAAGGTTGTGTAGACGGTGAAAATTACACTTGACTCATTTCCCAAGTCAGGTCAAGAGACACTAGAGTCGAAAATGGTATTGTGTTTTCCATAAGTCGGATACTCATTGACTCAAGATTATCAACAGTATGCCCAAGAACTACTGTGGATAGTGGATCAATGAAAAGCCCCCCGGGGTCGACTCCAAATCACACCTTATCAACACCCTTGCCATCAGGATAGGGAGGTTGCTCCAAATCGTCGCTCAAGTCGGCAATCCCCTTCACCGTGCAGGACATCCCAGCATCATCCCGACCCAGCTAGAGGTGGCTCGGGAGAAGGAGAAAGATAAAGGGAAAGGCAAGATGGAGGCTCGCGGGATCGGGACGATCCACGTGATTTTAGAAGGATCTATGGATGGAGATTTCACCCGTGCCCTCAAGGCTCATGAGCGGAGATTAAAAAGTTATGGGGTTAGCTTCGATCGAGATAGCCAACAAGGTCCCGCAATAAGTTTCGAATCCAAAGATTTAGAAGGCGTAGAGACTCTCCATGATGACGCCTTGGTCATTGAAGCTTGGATCGTCAAGTACACTATGAAGAGGGTGTTTGTTGATACAAGGAGCTCCATTAACATCATCTCCAAACACACTTTCGACCAACGACAACTCAAGGAGGAAGAATTATACCCTGTGAACACCTCCCTATACGGGTTCACAGGACATGAGGTACAACTAATAAACCAGATCCACCTCTCTTTTTTCCTAAGGGAAGAGCCCACAAGGAGAACAAAGTGTGTACTCTTCTTCATTGTAAACACGATCTCCACATATAATGTTATACTAGGGAGGTCGGTGTTGAATGCATTTCAGGCGGTGGTTTCTACTTTTCATCAAAAACTTAAGTTTTCAATGGGAGACTGAATAGGGGAAGAAAAAAAAATCAATTGGCATCTCGAAAATGCTATGTCAACGTAGTCAAGACTAATTCTCTCAAGGCACCCCAACTATAGGATACCTCAGTACAGGTTGTTCAAGAGGTATCAATGTCTCGACTGACTGAAGGTACAGAAGATGTGCAAATCCATCCCGATCGACAAGAAGGAATCAGTCGGGTAATTGCTGAGCTCCATCTGTAGCTCAAAAATGAATTAATTGTGTGTCTCTCACACAACCACGATGTCTTCGCCTGGTCATCCAAGGAGGTCATTGTCGTCTCTCCGGAAGTGATGGCTCATTGGCTAAACATACTCCCGGACGTTTGACTTGTCCACTAGAAGAAATGAAATTTTTTACCCGAGCAGGATCAGATGATACAGGCAAAGATCAAGAGGTTGAAGGAAGCAGGACATATACGCGAAGTTCAATTCCCGACTTGACTCGCCAACGTGGTGCTGCTACCCAAGCCGGGTGGCAAATGGAGAGTGTGCATCGACCTTCGGGACCTTAATAAGGCCTGCCCGAAGGACTATTACCCCCTCCCCTCATTGATAAATTGGTAGATTCCACCTCCGGGTGTGAATTTATATGCATGCTCGACGCTTACCAGGAATACCATTAGATTCCCCTAGCTTTGGAGGATCAGGAAAAGATTAGCTTCATTACCTCTACCGGGACTTTTTGCTACACTGTTATGCTCTTCGGTCTGAAAAATGCAGGAGCAACTTACCAAAGGTTGGAAAGCTTAATTGCAGATGTCAAGGAAACATGTTGCACCCTAAGGAGGTACGGACTAAAATTCAATCTGGATAAATGCCTTTTTGGAGTTAAGAGTGGAAAGTTCCTTGGGTGCATAGTCACAGAAAGAGGGATTGAAGCCAATCCTGAGAAAATCCAGGCTCTCCAGAACATGTCACCTCTCCACAACCTCTGAGAAGCACAGAGACTCGTGGGTCGCATCACGGTTCTATCTCGATTCATCTCTCGTTTCACAAATCAGAGTCTACCATTCTTTAAGGTGTTGAAGAAGGCTTCTAAGTTTGAATGGGGAGAAGATTGTGACAGAGCCTTTGAGGAGTTAAAGAAATATCTCTCCCAACTCCCGATCCTCTTCAAGCTGGTGACAGGTGAGATATTGTAGATATACTTATTGACCTCCGGAGGAGCTGTCACCATGGTTCTATTACGAGAAGAAAATAAGGTGCAATACCCCATCTACTTTTTTAGTCATTTGTTAAAAGTGACGGAGTGCAGGTACACCACCATGGAGAAGTTGGCCTTGGGGTTAACTTTGGCAGTCGGAAGGCTGCGACCATACTTTCATACCCATCCGATCACAGTTCTCACAAACAATGACTTGGGTCCTATATTGACGAACTTGGAACCTTCTGGCCGACTAATTAAATGGACTACAAAGTTAACTAAGTATGACATTCAGTATCAACCCAGAACCGTCATTAAGGCTCAAGCTCTAGTTGACTTCCTTGTTGAAATCCCCGCCCAAGAAGACAAAGGAGCTTGGAAAATTTTCGTAAATGGATCATCTACTCGACACTATAGTGGCGTAGGGATCTTACTAATCACTCCGCTAGACGATGTGCTTCAACTCTCCATACGACTCAGCTTCCGGGCCTCCAATAATGAAGCTAAATATGAAGCCTTTCTAGTACGGCTACAAGCAACAAAGTAAGTTGGAGCATCCCGAGTTATTATCCATTCAAACTCTCAATTGACGGCTCAACAGTTGAAAGACAGCTTTGATGATATGCGAAAATGTTTAAGAAACTCAAGGCAAGCTTTCAGGAGATTATCATCCAAAAAAATTCCCGTATAGAGAACCAGAAGGCCGACGAGTTAGTCAAAATAGCAAGTGCATTAACCACATGTACGTCAGATAATATGGTGACACAAACTCTGTTGATCACATAGATTGATCAAGCATCTGGCCCCGCCAAATTGGTCGACTGGATGACCCCTATTATCGATTATCTCGATCAAGAGATTCTACATTTTGATCCAGAAGCTATTCGGCTACACAAAAGAAGGGCCCCCCGATTCACTATAGTCAGGGACATCTTATATCAACGATCTTTTTCACAACCCAGATGACGCCAACTATGTCCTATGGGAGATTCATAAAGGGATTTGTGAGAATTACATCAAAGGATGAACGTTAGCTCGAAAAATACTATTGGCCAAATACTTTCGACCAACCTACAGGCAAATATAATCCGGTTCATGGTTGCTTGCATTCCCTGCCAAAAGCATCAGAATCTCTCTCATCGCCCGACGAATTCTTAAAAACCTCCATAGTATCCTCTTCATCTGATTAATGAGGTATGAATATCGTAGGCCCCTTCCCAATCGGACCCCAATAGAGGAAATTTCTCCTAATAGCTGTGAATTATTTTTTCAAGTGGGTAGATGCAGTCCCCTTGGCCTGAATAACGGAGGAGACGGTCATAAAGTTCTTATGATAGGACATAGTATATCGATTCGGGATATCTCACAAATTGGTTTCTGATAACGACTGGCAATTTCAGGGTCGTCAACTGAAGGAATGGTGTGAAGAACTTGACATCCAACAAGCCTTCACATCGGTCGTTTATCCTCAAAGCAATGAACAAGTAGAAGTGGTCAACTAAGAAAATAGTACGGGGACTCAAGATTAAACTGTATCATGTCCCAGGCAGCTTGGTAAACGAGCTCCCTAATATTCTCTGGCTTATCGAACCACTCTGCGAAAAAGCACGTATATTTGGTTTATGGTAAAGAGGCAGTCATCCCAGTAGAAGTTGATGAGGAGTTCATCCGGAAAGCGACCCAAGGACAAGACAACGAAGAACTTCGTCTACTAGATCTTGATTTGATCACAGAGACCCGAGAAAAAGTAACCACTTGACTTATGGCATACCGGCAGAGGATGCGTTAAAGTTACAACAAACGAGTCATCCCTCGCTCTTTTCAGGTTGGAGATCTGGTTTGAAAAAAGATTAAATCAATGAGAGACGTCGACAAGCTGGAGCTCCAATAGGGGGGCCGTTTTGAGTCATTCACAGGTTGGATTCAGAGTCGTATCACTTACAAGACAAAGGGCAAAGATCTTGATCGATCATGGCGCATCAACCACTTAAAGTCTTATCATTCTTGGTATCCTTCAAAACATATTTTTGAGCAATTTGTATTTCCTTCTTTAAGTAATGCAAGAACATCTTTTTTCAGTATGAAGGTACCCCGCGTCCTTTTTAGGGCTCAACCTCCCCCGATCGTGGCATGGTCGAGATCGAGACCTCTTGACTACGATATTAACCTCTCCCTTTACAAAAAGGGTCGAGCAGATATTGTATCATCTCATCCTTTGAAGGGCCCAAACTCCTTCGACTTGGACATAGTCGGGGTCAAGATCCCGGCAGTGATATCAACCTCTCATTTGCTCAAGAGTCGAGCACATATCATATCGCTGCATCCTTTTCAGGGCTCAACCTCCCCCGACTGTGGCATGATCGGGGTCGAGACCTCCTGGCTACGATATCAATCTCCCCCTTTACAAAAAGGGTCAAACAAATATCGTATCGCCCCGTCATTTGAATGACCCAAACTCCCCCGACTTGGACATAGTCCGGGTCGAGATCCCGGATGCGATATCAACCTCCCCTTTTCCCAAGAGTCGAGCACATATCGTATCGCTGCGTCCTTTTTAGGGCTCAACCTCCCCCGACCGTAACATAGTCAGAGTCGAGACCTCCTGGCTACGATATCAACCTCTCCCTTTACAAAAAGGGTCAAGAAGATATCATATCGTCCCATCCTTTGAAGGGCTCAAACTCCTTCGACTCGGACATAGTTGAGGTCGAGATCTCGGCTGCGATATCAACCTCTCCTTTGTACAAGGATCGAGTACATATCGTATCGTCACATCCTTTTTAGGGCTCAACCTCCCCCGACTGTGGCATGGTCAGGATCGAGACCTCTTGGTTATGATATCAACTTCTCCATTTACAAAAATAGTCAAGCAAATATTATCGTCTCGTCCTTTGAAGGGCCCAAACTCACCCAACTTGGACATAGTCGGGGTCAAAATCTCGGTTGCGATATCAACCTCCCCTTTGCCCAATGGTCAAGCACATATTATATTACCATATCATTTTCAGGGCTCAATCTCCCCCAACCGTGGCATGGCCGGGGTCGATACCTTCTGACTACGATATCAATCTCACCCTTTACAAAAAGGGTCGAGCAGATATCATATCATCTCGTCCTTTGAAGGGCTCAACTCCCCCAACT
>JBBUKS010474726.1:0-17481 GCA_038050645.1 Hedychium gardnerianum
ACTTGGTTAACAACAATAAAATAAGATAAAATTTATTTAAATATAGATGATGATATAGTAGGGGATATAGCTCAATGACGTAAAAGGATCCATATAATCGATCCTACGTAGTGAAATAAGATTCGATTGTTATTGTTGTTGTTATCATCATTATATTATAATCCCGAGACATATTAAAACATAGAGTGGTTTTAGAAATAAAACTTTTTGCTATATTTTAAATTATTTTTATTTACAATAAAAAAATATGTGACAGGTTTAATACTATCAAAATATTTTGTGGTCTCATGGATTCATATTTATTTTGATTTTTATCTGATGACGGGTAAATATATAATATAATTTTATTAGAGATGAGATTCGTCATGAATTTGAAAATTTTAAAGGACATTTTCGAGAACTTTAGAACCGTGGGGGGTTCAATGAAAACTGGTAAACTTCAGGAGTATAAAATTTCCTTGGTGGAACCGAAGAAGAAGAGGAAAAAGGTTATTCGAGCGAGTTCACGGCTGCGAGGCGAGAGCTTGCTATGGAATCGGCGGAGGCGGCGAGGAACGCGAAGGAGACGCTCGAACTGGCCTTCCAGATGTCGGATATTCTGAAGACAGGCCTCGACCGCCACACCCTCTCCCTCCTCATCGCCCTCTGCGATCGCGGCGTCAACCCCGAAGCCCTAGCCACCCTCGTCCGCGAGATCTCCCAGCGGCCCGGCTCTCCGGCACCCTCCGCCACCGCCACCTCCTCCGCCTCTTCTTCCCGTGCAAATCCCCGCCAGTAGATGCGTCTTCGTGCTTCCATTGCTAGGTAGTAGATTTCCTATCAATTCCATGTCGTTTTCTTCTTCTTTCCACTATGTGATTTAGGACCAGTAGACCATTGCGAGATATGGTAAATGCTTCACTTTGATGTTGTTCATAATTGAGAATTTACTCTTCCTCCGCTAGCATCCCAAAATGTCTTGTACCTTAGATCTCTATGTGTGTGTTGTGGCCATTTGTCTTGATGGAAATATTTTTTTTTCTACATAAAGAAAATGGGAAGAACAGATCCAATCCTGATGAATACTAATGTTTAGGAGTCAAAACACATTCTACAAAATTCTCATCACAAGAAAGTTCCCACATTACTGGCCTGCAAATCATGAGACATTGTTTAATTGAATGATCCAAGTTACAAAGATTCCTCTTCGATGGCTTCAACTACCAAATGAGAATCAATACCAATTGGATACTCACTTTTCTTATTCAGACTTGATTATGAGTACACAACATATCCATCTAGTTGTCTGGGTGTTGTTAATTCTGGATCTAACTTGATGTGGTGGTGTCAATATGTAGGGTCCAACATTGGTACATGATTAGATGAATAATCCATGTAGTTGGGATAATTGCTTTATGGGTCTTCTCTAATACAACAACAATCAAGTCATTATTCCACTAAGTGGGGTTGGTTATATGAATCCTCCTACGCCATTGTGATTGATCCCCTACTATATCATCATCTATATTTAAATAAATTTTATCCTGTTTTATTGTTGTTAACTAAGTCTTCTTTGATCTCCCTCTTTCTTAGTTAATGTGTATTTATCACACTCTCATATCATTGATATTTATTGGTTGCCTAAGTATATCTCTATACAATCTTAAATGCATCCTTCGGAGTTTTACCCCAATAAGAGCAATCCCAACTTTAGAGTCTTATTTCTTATCCATTTATCCTCAATAGGTGCTTTCAAATAAATATAAATTTGAACATCAAAATGATAATTCATGTATCACATGATCATGCTTATGATCCAATGTAGGGCTTATATTTGCCAAGGGCCTATAGATTCTATGCTGCTTTCTTGTTGTGTTTCCTAAGTTGATGGATTAAGTGATAGTTAACTAGAACCTGGACAGTATTTTGAACAATTGAGCCTCACATTATTGGTTTTCTGTAGGATTTTGTGGGGAAATATATGATAATCAGATAAAAGGTAAAAACTTTACCATATAAAGTACCAAAAAGATTATAATAAAAATAATAACTTGAATTGCATGATTAAACGCTTTATCAAAAGTTTATTCAACTTGAAATTTAATTTTGCACGTCATTTTGCAATTTAGTGAAGGTTTGAGATTAATGTAGAATTACTGATGAGAATTGTTGTTAGTGCTAGTCAAACATTTATCCAACTAATAAGCAACAAGCAAAATCTAACCATGCTTGACCACCCAAAAGCATGAACATGCTAACATCCGAGTCATTGCAGAAAGTGATTATAAATTTCACAAAAAATAATCTAAGTTTTTAATTCTCATCCGACGAGAAGAGATGGTTGACTAATGCTTGAGTGCTTCCGCTGGTGAATGGTACCTGTGATCGGCGAGTAGAACTTGGGAAGATGGCAACTGGGACACGAAGGAGGTCCTGGCTACAGTTGACACTGGAAGGCAAAGTAAGAAAAGAAAGGTTGGTCACTTGTATTCTTAGCCACTTGTAACCATTTTATTTGTATCAAGTTTAATGGGTAAGTTTGGCTTTATGAATTGATGAGCAAGCACACAATCACTGAGCTTAGCAGCTTGGTCTGCATTCAGTTAAGAGAACTATGTCATAATTCATTGTCTTTAGGACATCTTTTGTATCATCTCTTTTACCTGGCTAATGAATGAATTTATAGTTGTATTGTGTTAATTGTTGTAGTTCAATTGGATAAATCTTGCAAGTAAATCGTAGAGGAAACCTTCACTGAAGTATTTAGCTCAGTGAGGATCAAAACTGGATCTATGAGAAGTTGTAACAATACAAAAAAATAAAAAGTTAGTGATGAAACTTTCATTCTTTGTTTTATATTATGGTTGTGTTCCTCTTAAGATTAAAAAGACTTTCAGGCTTGTATTATCAGTTATGATGTAGAGATCCACGATGGGGATTTAGGGTTGAAGAAACAGTATGAACCAGTAATATTATCTTGGTGGATAAGCTCAGATCGAAAATTATGTGTTAGAAAATAAAGTTAGAGTGAAATGATGATTGTTTTCTTCAGGAACTTGAAGAATTTATGGCAAACTCATCAACCAGGTTCATCTCATGATGAGGTTGATTGTGATATTGTTCCACAGACGATTTTCTTACAAGTAGATTAAAATGGATTGCAGGAAAGAAATGACCCTTGCAGTAGGGAAAAGCAAGCTCAGTAGATGAAGGGCACAAATGCCTTCCTAGATTTGGGGTAGGCGTCTCCGAACCGGGCCCGGTACCACTGCAGGCTGGCCCTTGCTCGGGGTCCCAGGTTGGAGCAGGTGTACAGGAAGAAGCCCAGGGCCGCCGGCGACCACGCCATCACCGCCCAACCCAGCCACTCCATCATCTCCCCGGTGTAGTTTGGGCAGCTGACCAGCTCGAACCACCCTCCCCTGGGTATCTTGTACCCTTCCCCCTTCGCCTTGAGCCTCACCAACGCCAGGTCCGAGGAGATGTTGATCGCCATGCCCCAGAAGAAAATGGCCGCCCCGACCGCCGCCCGCGGCCAAGCCCAGCGCTGAGATGTGTAGTCGGCGTAGTGGGAGACGGAGCGGGACTGGAGGTAGGCGTTGAGGAGGTTGAAGGCGAAGGCGAAGAACGCGATTAGGAGGGGAAAGCCGGTGGCTTTCCTGGAGGAGAAGAGGTGGAGGCGGAGGGGGTAGATGAGGGTGCGGTGGGCGTAGTGGAGAAGGTAGAGGGAGAGGACGGCGAGGGCGACGGGGTGGGAGCGATTGCGGCCGTGAGGGTAGAGGAGGAGAGTGAGCCAAAGCGTAGGGCTCTCCATGAGGAACCAGGCGAGCGGCGCGGGCAGCGACGGCCCCCATCCCGGCCGGACATGCTTCCCGTAGGGCGCCGTCTGGAACTGGAGCGACGCCACCGTCAGCGGGCACATCACGTAGAGCGAGAAGAGGGCGATCGAGAAGAGATTGGAGTCTTCAAATCCTTCCATTCTTTTCCTCAGTTCGCAAGAAGAAGACGATCTTCGCCTACAAGGAAGGATTCGCGCACCAAACGGAGCGGAAGAACAGATTTTAGGGGAAAAAAGGGTTGGAAAATACCTCGGGCGGCGTAGCCTTCTACTTTTTGTTTGATTTATTTTAGAAACAATAAAGGTGCAATGGATTTTTAAAATTAAATTTAATAGAAAGCACTAAATAGGGGTCCTCAAATACCCTATCGCAATACCCTATCGTTGATAAATAAAAAGGGCATTTAATGATTTTGTAATAAAAAAAAATGTTTTAGTTGTTGTTCTTATCCGAATCAATTATAGAAGATTACAAATATGTTTTTTTTAATATATATAAATTCTGTTCTAGATTTATAATGGAAGGTAGAAGAAAATTATATATTTCTAACATTAATCGTCTAAATTTAGCCATCTAAATTATATATATAAAAAGAAACAGAAAAAGTCTTGATGGTCATAATCCATAAACCTACAACATGTCCATTTACATTGGCATATGGAAGTTGAGCAAATTTGATGGCATTCTGGCCTCTAACCTATCAAAGACTCCACGGTGCTAACATCTTGCTCTGTTTCCTCAAAGTCAGGAAGATCTGAGTTCGTCGAGAATTTCAAGAGCCTTCTATTTTCTGCTTGTTTCAAACAAGGCTGTAAGATGAACCCGACGAGCATCGTCAAAATGCTCATGGCCATAACTTTAACCGTCGCGAGAGCTAGAACGATACATATCAATATAGTCGGAGGGATGACCATCAGAATGCAACAGGCAGTCCCTAGAGGAATTTTGTAAGGCCGAGAAGCATTCGGGTAGTTCAGTCTCAGTTTTATGAATGCCACAAACTCCAATATCATTCCGACACAGTAGAGGAAGTTCTCGGCAGCTACTATCTCTTGAAAAGTCATCCATGACCCCACGAGAGGCGTTCCAGGATCGCTTACTGAAGAACTCAGGGAGCATGCCCCTCTCTGCCATTCCGAGAAGTTGATAGGAGTCGCTGCTCATTTCAGCAACAAACATGCCCATGTTCGATAAAGCTGAAGCCCCTTGCACCCACCATCTTAACCAGACCCCGGTGAGGATTTTAGCCGCATCAGAGAAATAACCATCCGTCCGCAACTCCCTGTCGAGGGGGATGGCTCTGGTCGCCGCTAGGAGGGGATATAAGTAACCGACGACCACTAGAATCAATGCATAAAAAAGAGCCTTCAGCTAAAAAAGAGCCTTCAGCAGAGTTTTCTTTGGATTATCCACCTCTCCCGCCAGAGTACTGACTGAATCCCAATAGTTAAGGTTCCAAAAGAGTGTGTTCAAGTATAAATTCCAGTCAACACCGTGCCAATTAACCACTAACCATCTTGCAGGCCTGAGCTTTGGAATCGCGACTACACCCATTAAAATAAATGGAGCAATCGAGAAGACCCCAAGGAACAAAGCCATTCACCCAACAATGTTTAATCCTCTATAGTTCAGATAAGTCAGTGCAATTGTTAAGATTAACACTGCCGATGTTCTCGGAAGTCCACCTCCCAGAGCTGGAACACCGGACTTCAAATAGTCCAAGAAGAGGACCGGATATAGGGCGTTGTCTATGACTCCGCTAAGCCATTTCATCCAACCTTGTCGAAACCCCCAAAACGGGCTCAAAGCCGAGGAGACCCACACCACGTAACCTCCGTTTTCCCGGAACATAGTGCCCATCTCGGCAGTGATCAGCGCTTCAGGAATGCTCCATATGAAGGGAAAGACAAGAAAGCCAAGTATAGCCAGGAGCGGTCCGGCAGCCTGAACACTATCTTCTATCCCAAAGGGGCCACCAGATACCTCATAGAAAATAAGAAACACAAGAGGGACAAGAGAAACTTTGTGGATATTTTCTAGTTTCGGAGCTCCACCGTTGACGAAATTACCTTCTGCACGGCGATGTTCTGCCATCGGAAGGGAAATATGTGCTGCACGTCTAGAATTTCTTACTCTGAAGGTCAAGTAGAAGAGAAACAATGAAGATTAGAATTTTACATACTATTCATCTAACTATTTATAGAGAGAAAAACCTTTAATTCAAGGTAAGAGGATGGAATTGATTATGTAAGAACAAGCAGCTTTCAAGAAAATCACCACAAAAAGGGACACTGTAAGTTGGGTTAGTTCCTTCTTCCTGATATCAAGGTTTCAAATAAATGGAAAATTTTAGTTATTTTGGAGCATAATATATGATCAACTTCATACATTTCAAGTTGATAAAGAGTGGATCAAATCCAAACAAGAGAGAGGACATGTTCCTATTCCAGATCATTAACTGCATCCATCATTTTGGCTATCTTGGAAACAATCAAAATGATAGTTCAGAGAAGCCTGGAGATGATCAAAAGTTTAAGGTATGATACTAATAAAAGCAACAAAAACAAAAAAATATCTCATTTTGTAGTTCGCAACCAATATCGTTAGCCTAACAGAACAAAAAGGGAGAAGAAATGCAGAGAAATCTGAACTGAGAATGAAATAAGTATCTATTTTCAAAGACCTTGCAAGCTGAAACTGATTAGGAGAAATTTGCAGCATAAACATCAGGCAGACAGATTGTAAGCAAATTTGGTGAAATTGTGTAGAACCTGGAATTACTGCGCAAAGAGAAGGTCTCCAGTTGACTGGATCCGGTCTCCAGTCGCTCGATGTCTCACTCCCCCATCGCATCGAGCTGCAGGAAGGGGAGAGGGGGATTGAGGATCCAAAGTCCAAAACCTAGGGAAAAAAAAATCAGCGTAATGACAAGTGGCCTGCGTTAGCAACATGCGGAGGCCAAGTGGGCGCCGGATCCAGTCGTCTGCAGCATCCCTCCCCGGATCACTCCCGTGATCGATCCGCAACAGGATCGCAAGGGCCAAAGCAAGTCTCAGCCAGCTGCAGGAAGGAGGCACGCGGCTAGAACGGATGCAGCGGCAGCGCTACTCCGCTCAATCAGAAGAGGATTTTACAAAAAGAAAGCTCGATTACGCATCGGCGTTTCAATCACGAAAGGCCGAGATCGCCGGGGAGGGGACGGAGATGACCGGGACCAGGAACTGGCTCAAGGAGAAGGAAGAGGCTGCGGGTTGGACGATGCCGAAAGAAGAAGTCTTCCCGGCGAGGGAGCGAGCGTCGGCTGCGGAGGGTTAGTGGAGCAGCGCGTGAGCAAATGGTGCGACTTCTTCAGATGGGGGCGCCCGCACCCATCAGGCGCTCACGTGAAGGTAAAATTTCCAAATTGAACCTTAAAAATATTTTAATTCAATTGTCCAAAAATTAAGTCATTATTATTAATTTTAACACTTAATTGACAAACTCAATTTAAAGCCTTCGCACTCATATAAATTAATTTCTAATTACAAAAATTATAATAAGATCATTATTTAAATAATTTTTCATTCATTTTTTTAAACATAAATTAAGCGATCATCCATGCATCCCTCGCTCCTCACTCGCTCGACCGCTAGACTGACTACTCGGACGAATCCCTCTCTCTATATATTTGCATCTAAGCCCTTTTTATTCTCTAACTTCTTCCAAAGGCCCATCTAATCGCCCACTTCGTTATTCAGTTCATCATTGACAACATGCATCGCCTCCTCTTGGGTCTCATCTTCTCCCTCTCCGCCTTCGGCGGCGGCGCCACCACCCCTCCCCCGCAGACATGCACCAGACCCGACGGCATCCAGAGCATCTGCAAGCTCGTCACTGGCCACAAGAGCCCCGCCTCCGGCGTCCCCTTCGACTTCTGCGTCAAGTCCCTCGAGCCCGAGCCCTCCGACGACCCGCACGACCTCGCGGCCGCGGCCACCAAACTGGCCGTCACCCACGCCGCCGGCGCCGAGTCGGAGATGGAGGAGCTGCTGGAGCTGGAGGTCGACTCGCGCGCCAAGCTCCGCCTCGACGCCTGCCTCGACGCCTACGCCGACGCCGCCGAGCACCTGCGCGACGCGCTCGACAACATCTCCATCGGCGTCTACAAGAAGGCGGTGCAGCTGCTGGGGATCGCGGCCGGAGGGGCGGCCAAGTGCCGCAGCGCGTTCGGCCAGGGCAGCGGCAAGGGGGCGCCGCCGCTGCCGAAGGCGGTGGCGGACGGCGACTACGCCAAGTTGGCCAGCATTGCACAGGGCATCGTCGTCAAATCCTTGCGCTGCGTTTAATTCAAGAGTTAATCCCTCTTAATCAATTAAATCTCCAGTTTGATGACACAGTTAATTGGTTAATTTAGCAATTAAACTATGAGATCTTCTTCTTTAAGCCCGTTTTGTCAGTAGATAATAAAGCTTTGTAGAGTTTAATTCCTCTGGAGGGAGATGAATAAGAATAACTCTTTTTATATATAATTACAACAGGTATTTAATTTTTATTACATTTTAATATTAATTTGTGTCATCATTTTTAACTATTTTATCAAACAATTTGACTATTAAAGTTAATTTAACGATGATAATAAATTATATCTAATATTTAAGTAACATTTATAAAATAGATTTTTTTTATATAATTGTTTATAATTTATTGGTCGCTATTTGCTAGGTTTCACTGATCGTCCATTCAAAATTTAAAATTCCCCCTAAAACCTAACGTCCGTTACACACGCGTCTCCCGGAGAAGCACTGCAGCCTGCAGGGTCCTCCTTCCGTCAACGTCCGTTAACTTCCTCCCCGATCTATTTAAAGAGAGAGATAGAAGCCCTAGCCTACTTCTCCTCTCCGCCGCTCCTCTTTCGCTCTGCTTCTTCTTCCTTCACGTGAGTCGTGATCCTTCTTCCCTGCGCTCGTCGAGGTCAAGATGAGGGAGATCCTGCACATCCAGGGCGGGCAATGCGGGAACCAGATCGGCGCCAAGTTCTGGGAGGTGGTGTGCGCGGAGCACGGGATCGACGCCACAGGCCGCTACGGCGGCGACACCGACATCCAGCTGGAGAGGGTGGACGTGTACTACAACGAGGCCAGCGGCGGTCGCTACGTTCCGCGCGCGGTGCTCATGGATCTGGAGCCCGGCACCATGGACAGCATTCGTTCGGGGCCCTACGGCCAGATCTTCCGCCCTGACAACTTTGTCTTCGGACAGTCGGGCGCCGGGAACAACTGGGCCAAGGGGCATTACACGGAGGGAGCCGAGCTCATCGATGCTGTACTCGACGTTGTGAGGAAGGAGGCTGAGAACTGTGACTGTCTTCAGGGTTCGTTGTCCCTCATTTTCCCCTTTTTATATTTCATTTTTGCTATTATTCTATTTAGATCTATTTGCTTGTCGTTTTAGGGTTCATTCTCACCTCCATGCTTATTATTCATGATCCTTTCGCCCTTTTTCATTACATTGTTGGTATCTGTTGGAAATTTCATTTTTTACTGCGAGTTCCATGATTCATTATGCCCTAACACGCCATTTTTCATCTTTCAGAATCCTGATTCGTTATTAAGTTGACAGATCTACATTTCCTATTTAATCTGTTCATATCTACAATTTCTTATTTGAAGCTACATTTCCTTCTTTTTTTTTTGATGTCTGTCGCTTGTTTATGTCCTTATAAAGTTGATGATAAAGAAAAATCTCAAAAATAAGAATTAGCCGATGTAATATTTCTTCTCCTTGAACTCATCAGGATTCCAGGTTTGCCATTCACTTGGTGGTGGAACTGGTTCTGGCATGGGGACGCTTTTGATATCTAAGATCAGGGAAGAATACCCAGATCGCATGATGATGACATTCTCTGTCTTTCCTTCACCAAAAGTATCTGATACAGTCGTTGAGCCCTACAACGCTACACTCTCCGTTCATCAGCTCGTTGAGAATGCTGATGAATGCATGGTGCTGGATAATGAAGCTCTTTATGACATTTGCTTCCGTACCCTCAAGCTCACAACTCCTAGTTGTAAGTTTTCACATCTTGAATATTTGCCTGCTTCCTTAATTAGTAATCTGCATTTCTAATTTTGCAAGTGGTTTTCAGTCGGCGATCTGAATCATCTGATATCGGCCACCATGAGTGGGGTTACTTGCTGTCTCCGTTTTCCCGGGCAACTCAACTCTGACCTCCGAAAGCTTGCTGTCAATCTCATCCCTTTCCCTCGTCTTCACTTCTTCATGGTTGGATTTGCTCCTCTCACTTCTCGTGGATCTCAGCAGTACCGAGCTCTCACCGTTCCCGAGCTCACTCAGCAGATGTGGGATGCCAAGAACATGATGTGTGCCGCCGATCCTCGCCATGGGCGTTATCTGACTGCATCAGCAATGTTCCGTGGCAAGATGAGCACCAAAGAGGTCGACGAGCAGATCCTTAATGTGCAGAACAAGAATTCATCTTACTTCGTGGAGTGGATTCCAAACAATGTGAAATCAACCGTCTGCGACATACCTCCCACTGGACTAAAGATGTCATCGACCTTTATCGGAAACTCAACTTCGATCCAGGAGATGTTTCACCGCGTCAGCGAGCAATTTACTGCCATGTTCCGGAGGAAGGCATTCTTGCACTGGTATACTGGAGAGGGAATGGATGAGATGGAATTCACTGAGGCTGAAAGTAACATGAATGATCTGGTCGCCGAGTACCAACAATACCAGGATGCAACCGCTGATGATGTTGAATACGAAGACGAAGAAGGTGAATATCAAGAGGAAGCTTGATAATCGCGTCGTTATGATCCATTGTCATCTCATTTACTTCGTTCTATAAACTGAACTATGCCTACGCTGTTTGATTCTCTTTTGTGGTTTGAACTTATTGACTATGGTCTGAATGTTCTCGTTCATGGTTATGGACTGTTTTCATGAAGTAATTGTGTCTTCTTTGGTTTCCAATTGTTTTTTGCATGATCTTAAGCTTACATTATATTTTGGAAGATATGTGGCCCGGGGATAATGGTGTCATAATTAGGTGCTTTAATATATAATTAACTGATTTAAAGTTTGAGTAGATTTTTTTTAAAATAAGAAATAGATATAAAAATATTAGTTATTTAAAATAATTTTTATTAGTATTTTTTAATTTATTTTGGCCATCAGTCAAAAATTTTTATGGGATTAAGCTCATCGTTTTAGATTTTTTTTAAAATTAATTTGTATTTTAAAAATTATTATTTTTAAAATAGAGGGTTAAATTAATTTTTGAGAATATTGATATAATTAGGGGAATTAGACGTATACATAAAAATTGATTTCATGTTATTTTGAGCTTAGACGAATTTTATTCTGAGTTTTCTCGTTTTATAAATTGGTTTCGGTCGATTTTGACTAATTATATAAATATTTTCAAATATCAATTTGACTTGTTATATTAAAAGTAGTGATTTTTTTAAAAAAATATATATTCGAAAAATCTAACTCATGTTCAAAAATCATTGCTCTTAATATAATTAGTCAAATTGATATTTGAGAGTATTTATATAATCAAAAAAATTAAACGAACAAATAAAAATTAGTTTCACGTCATTCCGAGCTTAATAGGTTTATCAGTTAGTTTTAACTAATTTCGAGTAAAATCAGTTGATGTATCTAGAGAATTCAAAATTATATGAAATTAGTTCTTATATATTCATTTAGTTCTCCTGATTATATAAATACTCTCAAATATTAATTTGATCCACTATATTGATAGTAGTGAATTTTTGAATACTAATATGTTCGTAAAATCTAATTCGTGTGCAAAAAATCACTGCTCTCAATATAGTTGATCAAATTGATGTTTGAGAGCATTTATATAATCAAAAGAACTAGATGAAAACATAGGAATTGGTTTTATTCTGAGTTTTTTAGATTGATCAGATGGTTTTAGCCCTAAACCCTAAACCCGAAATCAGCCAAAACTGGCTGATAGACCTAAAGAGTTCAAAATGACATGAAACCAATTTTTATGTGTTTGTCTAATTCTCTTGATTATATAAATGTCCTCAAACAACAATCTAACTCATTATATTGAGAGCAGTGATTTTTTTGAACATGAATATGCCAGGAAAATTTGACTCATGTTCAAAAAATCACTGTTCTCAATATAATTAGTCAAATTGATGTTTGAGGACATTTATATAATTAGGAGAAGTTGACGAACACATAAGAACTAATTTTATGTTATTACAAGCTTTCTAGGTCCATCAGTCGGTTTTGGCTAATTTCGACCGAACGGTTGATGGACCTAGAGAGTTTGGAATGACATGAAATCAGTTTATATGTGTTCGTCTAATTTTCCTGATTATATAAATGACCTCAAATATCAATTTAACTCACTGTATTGAGAGCAGTGATTTTTTAAACATTAATGTGTTCGAAAAATCTAACTTGTGTTTAAAAATTCACTACTTTCAATATAGTTGGTTAAATTGATGTTTGATGATATTTATATAATCAAAAGAACTAGATAAATACATAGGAACTAATTTCATGTCATTTCGAACTCTTTATATCCATCAATCAATTTTGACGAAACTCGACTGATAAACTTAGAGAGTTCGAAATGATATGAAATCAATTCCTATTTATTCATCTAATTATCTTGATTATATAAATACTTTCAAATATAAATTTAATTTATTATATTAAAAATAATAATTTTTTAAATATAAATTAATTATTAAAGTATTAGTTACAGTTGACTGCTATAGTAGCAGTCGTAGTCGATTTTATTGTTTCCAATAGACTGATGAAATATATATTCTAATAGAAATTCTTTCACCAAATAAACTCTTAAGGAAAAAGTTAAAGCAAAATGCCTAAATAAAATATCCCAAAGTTCTTACTCCAAGCTCTGAAATAATTCTTTGTTCCGATTAAAAATAAGTAGGATATATAAATTTTAACGAATACGATAAAGAAATTCACATCAAAAGTCTTCGAGTATTTGTGACATCGTAGTATTTACGTGGATAAAAATAAATTATTTTAAAAAAATGATTAACCTAATATTGAATTGGGACGATCAATATGATTTTATAAATTTTTTTTATTAATAGTAAGATAAATTGAAAAACGATCGTGTATAATTTAGAAGTTTTATATTATGTGATTACGCATCTAAACAAATCTCTGAAAAAAAAAATCACAAGAAGTTTGACTACTTAGCAGTTTGACATGTGTTTATTTATTATGTGATAATCTTTAACTATTTTTCTTCGATGTTTGCTTGATTGGATTCTAAGTAATAGTCTTTACGTTAATATATGAGATATTGTTACAATGAGATTTGAGAATCAAATTCTGGTTAGTAGTCAGGTTCCTGTCATTTCTCATGTATTGGTCATTATTCAGGCTAGCTAGATTAATTTTCGTGATTTACCTTCTCCGTGTTGATTCTTAAATGGATTGACGAGAATGCTGGAATGAGCATTTCATTTTTTACCATAATTGATTGGGTTCTAAGTAAGATTCATTGCTAGTGAATATTAGAAAATCACAAGAAAAAACAAAAGCAATTTATCCAAGTGATTGAGCATGCGATGTTGAACCCCAGGGCGTGGCGTATTGGCAAGTGAGATGGGTATTCCTCCGAGGGTTCAATCTCTATTAAATTTTTTATGTACATACGTGTCATACCAGGAGCTGACGTATTTCTTAAATGAATCGGACTATTATTCAAAATTAATCTGATTATAACATTTAAATATTTAATAAAAAAATAAAGGATTATAATTATTTCACCTCCTAACTCAATTTCTTTTTGCACAATGAACCAAATACTTTTCAATTTTAAATATTTTAACTGTTTTAGTAAAAACTACTAGAGCAAATTACTCTGCTGTTGTATAACTCAAAGCTAACGTTATCGACGCAATTATTTAGGTAGTTAAATAAAAATTCAATTTTGCTATTAAACTTCATTCGATGTTCGAATTTTTTTTTTTTACTTATTAAACTTTTCATTCAATAATAAAATTATTTATCAAATAAATATTTAATTTCAATTTTTTTTCTTGACTTTATTTTAATACATTAAAATATAATAATGTATGATTTATTTTTCAATCTTAAATTGTCCATAATACTTTAAAAATAATATCTATAAATTTTATGTATTAGATTACCATTTAACCTAAATTATAATAAATTATAAGAACAATATAACTAATTCAACTTGATAAGAGACATAAGCTTAATAAGATTTTTAATAAATCAATTTAAACTAGATAAAAAACACTAAGCAAGCTTCACAACCGTTAAATTCAACTTGGCTTATTTACATCCTTACATATAACCCAAGGATCACATAATAAAAAATTGGTAAGCTTTTTCTTATACAAACTCAACAAATATGAAGTCCTCATTCCTGCAAATGTTCGTCGATGCTGGTAAAAGCTTATGAAATTAAACGAACCGATATATTTTGAATATAAAGGAGAAAAAAAATAGATCATACACGATGCGATACACTCAATGCTGAAGAGAAAAAGGAGATCCAATTGGAGCCATGAGCCCGAGGTATCGCATTATCCTTAGACGCCGAACTTTTCGCTTTGATGTTGGCATGCGTGACATCTCCTGAAATGGATCGAAGCATTGATCAACATGACAGGGATGGTAGTTTTGACAACAGGAAATCACAAATAAGCTAGGATGATGTTCGTAATAGATTATAGCTTACATCGAAATGAACCTTTACTTTTCTTTTCCTTTGGCCTCTCCCTTCTACGGCCAAGCTATTGGATGTTTTACGCGAAGGTTGCCAAGCATCTAATAATCAAATTTGCAAACAAATGAATTAGCAACAAACTTGGCACAGGAAAAAGACAGAAATTTGATGGATCCGTCTTGATATGAACATGAAAACTATACCACATTTCTCAGGTTGATACGAAATCTTTGCGCCATTTAAATGCCTATTGGGACTTGCTTTGGGACTCGTATGGGCATGTTTGGATAGTGCCTGCATAAATGATGATAAATTTTAGGGGAAATCAAGATGGGTTAAGCAAACCGAGTCAAGGGCAAATAACAACCTGCTTAAGAGCGTCTTGAAATGTCTGCAAGGGATTTTTGCTTCTTTCTTCAAAGCACTGAACAAAATAGAAATTGGAGTTTGCTTGTGAACAAAACTATTTATAGTAAAACTTGTGCTTGATCTTTCGATACAAAGCATAAGCCATAAGAAGAAAATTTTGGAAACCTTTGGTTGGTAATGCTATAATCAAGCAGCTACCTGGTTCAAGTTGGTCCTAGAGATGATCCATTTATATGTAAAAAGATTCATAAGAGCAAAAAAGTATGCATTTGAAGAGTCGGTGGAGGTAGGTCATCAAATCAGTATTGTGGGTTTTGAAACCTTAATATTGGCAGAAGCCATTAAGCAGTTGAAAAGTCAAGAAAGAATATTATGATACTCAGTAATTTTACACAATCAGTTTGTTATGTTAATAATTGCAATCGGAATAGAGTCAATACAAGTGATTGTGAGAGTTGCTAGGTAATAATATCAGCAGGTAATTGTAAAATAATAATTATCTGATAAATTATTTTTAAAACTGTTGTTATTAATAAATATTATATAATACACTAATACATTCTTCGCTAAGTCAAATTTATTATATAATAATTACATTGTTTTAATTCTGTAACTAAGTGGCAAATTGTTAAATACGGCAAAAAATAAATAAATAATAGGTGTTAATTGAGGAATAAACTTATAAAATTTTCTATGAATTTTTAGAATTTTTTCGAAATTTAAACCGAATTTATTTGACATCGTTTAAGGGGATAAATCGATTAGGCTTTGAGAAAAGCTGTTTGAAATATTAATTAAATTGGGAGTTGATTAATTCTATTAACCTAAAGTTAGAAATTGATAAACCTAAGTTTTATATTAAAAAAAAACCCAAGTTATTTATTTCCTCTCCTTATTATTCTCTCGATTTCCCCTCTCACAGTCGATTCTTCCCCTCTTCTTCCCCGAACCACACCGCCGCCCACATCTCCTCGACCGATCATCGCCACCGGCCACATCCCAGGGCCAGGCCCCGACCGCGACCGGAGAGCCCGTCTCTCCCTCTCTTCTCCCTCATCTCTCCCCCTAAGCCACGCCAACGCCAGCGAACTGTAGCTGGTGGACCTCCATTGTCGTCGGTCATAGTCAGGGCCGGGCTACAACCAGAGAGGAGCCAGCCCTTCCTCTGCTCCATTGGAGATTGGCTGCCGCTCCTCATCGCTGACCCCCTGTTCCGGCTATTCGGGGTTGCCAGCAGCCGATGTCGGCCAGGCCGCAGTTTCAAGTCGTGGCTGCCACCACTAGCCGGCCAGATCAGCCACTGTTGCTAAGCCGCAGCCTCACCCAACGTCGTCTCCCTCATCGCTGGCCATCTCCCTGGTCAGCACAGCAGCAGCAGCTGCTATTGCCAAGACAGGCCGCGGCCACCTACTGTTCCAGCCAGGTTGACCCCTTTGGTCAGATTCAGTCACCCTGGTGTCTCCGGCCAGATGCCGGACTTTTCTAGATCAACTCCGGCCGACACCACAACTGTAGTCCCAATTCATCTGCTTCGGCGAAGATTGGTTAACCAGGACAGATCCCATCCCGGCCACCTTTGCTCCGGTCAGCACAGTGTCACCGGCCAGCCACAACTGCTACCACAATTCATCTTAGCTTCGCGGGTAGCCGTTTCCGGGGAGGAACCATTTGGTAACGATTAACTTTACCTTATTGATGCTATAAGTTTCAAAAATTGGTGGATATCATGTTTTAGTGTATTGACATTAGGGTTAATGTATACCTTAACGGGGTAGTTACGTTTTGGACCCAAATTCTAGGATTTCATATGCTAGTAGATCTGGAATCAATTCAGTTCTTCGAATTTCGATATGTGGATCTAGGGAGTGTGGGATGATTAGGTTGATCCAATTAGAGATTCCTATACGGTTTAGAATTTGGTTTAGTTATTTGATTCATGATAAAACTTAGTTGTAATTTGTGTTCTACGTTGCAGGATTCTGATTTAAAGCAAACTCTCGGAAGTGAGGACATTCAATACGATCTACGATCTTGAGGCGGGTACTTCTAACTTTTTCTCCGGTAGTTATTTACCTTAGTGCGTGTTTAATACCATGATTAGTAATTATTTTACCTTAACTCTACTTGCTTTATTACTTGAGTTTGATACTTGTCTGTCTTGAAAATGATCTATTTATTTCTATGCAGTCTCTATTGTTTTCATATCTTGTAGTATGCACACATGTATGGTGTGTACATTAGGAACATGCTATGATCATGTAGTTGATAGACACGTGTGTGACGTGTATTTATGTTTATATGTTAGTTTTCGTTTCATTTATGTCATGTAGTTGTAAACACATGTGTGACATGTACATAGGATAATGTAAGATGTGATACATTATTCAAGATTTGTATATGTGGACACGTGTGTGACGTGTACCAATAATGATGTAGCATTTATTGCATTTTCTGGATTGTGTGGTGGACACATATGTGACATGTACCCTAGAGATTGTAGCATGTGTCGTATGTGTATGATTGTAGGTGTAAACAGATGTGTGACATGTAATCTAGGTGATGTGT